>KZ067367.1:126279-137560 GCA_002091845.1 Anopheles cracens | reverse complement strand
CAATTAGAATGCTTCTAATTGGAAAGATCATCCAAAGCATCCCCCTCGAAGCGCCCTCGCTTTCACGCGGCTGATATTTCGTCGTGCTGTATTCGAACCCTGTCGCGAGACATTTGCAGGGATGAGCGAGCGCGGCCAGACCATCGCAGGCGCGTATTTTTAGCCAGTACCGAACCGCCCGATAGTAGCCGACGCAAAGGGAGACAAAATTGACGCGCGACGCGAGGTCCCTATCACAAACGGTTGTGGCTTGCAGAAGCAACGTGCAGCATCATTTCCCAAGCGGTGCGAGCGGGCTAATTTATGGCGCAAGTGAACTCAACTCACGAACAGGCGCACATTTCTTGTGCGCGGATGAATTGTTTTCAAGAGCAACAGCTGGGTGCGAAAAAATAAAATTTTATACGAAATGGTTCGTCACCGAAGCGCCACGAGGGCGGTTGTTTTGTTCTTCGTTGCTTGTGTGGCAACAAATGACAATAATGCGAAACTATTTTTTTTCAACTATTGGAATTGTTTATGATGGTTGCGTGTATCGTGTGAGTATCACACGCCCCGTCTTTGTTTCTGTTGTTTCATTCAGAAATCCGGATCAGATCAGAAGAATCGATCGGGATCCGGTTCGATCTGGTTGGATTCGAACCACAACTCTGTAGAGTACAGAGTAAGGCGCTTCCCGATCGTGCTATCGATGCGACGCATTATTCGCCGTTTGAATTGGGCTCATACTCAGCTGATAGATTCAAAAGCTATAACATTCGTATTCCTTGCGTTCATTGTGATCAGTAAATTGAATGGCTTCCAAATGACCAAACGAAAAGCAAGATTAATTGTAGTACATTTTAAGGCTTCTCCATGTTGTGGTATCAAAGGAGTAAGCACAGCAAGGCTGCCTCCACGTACTTCATATGGTATGCAACCATGTTTTTTGCCTCCGTAACTTTTCCTCGCCATCCTTGACTCTCTTTAACTCCTGCCGCATGTGGAAGCGGTGCACTCGGCTGGTGCACTCCGCTGTGGCCCCATTCAGACTTCAATCAACGCTGAAGTCGGCGCGTGTTCCGTTCGGGCGCACCCACCAGCAGAGTGCACACGGGAAACGGGAGCAAACGGAAGTGAAAACATAATGCAGCTTCGTCCCGGTCCGTGCCGGTGTTGCGTCGAGCAGCGCTCGTTTTCTTTGACGATGTTGTTTATTTGCTCGCCGTTTGCCACGATAAGCACGGCGTGGTTTTCGTGTCGTCCGAACGTTTACGCTTTGCGCACAGTAGTACTCCAATCTAGCCCTTAATTCGCATCGTTAGCCGTTGGTTTGGGGTTTTTGGAGAAGAACCTGTGGTTCGAAGGGTCAAATCTGCGTCTCAGGCACCGAGTGGCACAGAGATAAAGGCAAACTTATCACTTACTGGCCAACCGACACCCACCCGAGTTTGGTGGGAGTGTAGATTTAACTCCAACGTCCACTTATGGCTTGCGAGAACAACTAGATCCGCGAGCCAGGCAAGCGAACTTGCATAAAACCTACCATTTGAGCAGCTCGTGGATTACAATAATGGCGATGATGATGATGATACTCTCGGCCACCAGGTCCGGATGGATGCCGCAGTGTAGCACAAATTGATCTAAATACGTAGCAAAAACAGCAGGGACCAGCGACATCACGACGATCGTGATCATTCACTTGCCAGCTGGAACGTCTAGTACATCTCGTGGATGTGACATTACTGGATGTGTCCATCCCAACAAGTGGAAATTGGTATCCGCTTGTTTTTTTTTCGTCTGTGTTTTGCAAATCTCTCTCTTCAAGATTGCTGTGGCTTCGTGTTCTTCCTATATCTCGTACTTCAAGCAGTACTTCAACGTCCGAACACGTTGCCTGGCGGATGACTGATAACGCACAAAAGCGTTAAACTGTTTAAACAAACCGGTCTGTCACGAGACCCCCGGAGTATTCCGCTCGGTACCGACGCTTCTTCCACGCTCGCATCCAATTTGGAGCTAGTGCCTCCACCGTTCTCGGCCACAGCTTAGTTTGCATTCATCGTGCGCTGCGTTTGCATTCTTCCAATCACTTCTCCCGACCCGATCCGGCAGATACTCCAAGAGCGGACGCGCGCTGTTTCGACGATGATCTAATGTTGTGCCGTTGCACCCGTTTGCGTTGCGTTGCGTGGCGAGCCTGTTGAAATCATGTTTATTTCCCCATCCGATGCATCACCCCACGGAATAAAAATATCATTCGTTGAAACGTGTCTTTCGCGGCAAGACCACCAGACCAGACGCAGATCCGACCTTCCGGGATGCGAATCTGGCGCTCGAAAGGTTGCAAGGCATCCTCCCGGCCCCGATGAGCATGGCAATGAGAGGCTTAAAATAGTACGCGTACGCGTCTGCACCGCTGGGCGTTTAAAATGAATGTTTCCGGTTTTTAACCGTTGGTCTGGAGTGGCGATGTTGCGGAGGTTGAAGGAATCGTGCTGACCTTATCACTTAATCTTGCAGGCTGTGCTTGCAGCATGAGGATTATAGCAAAACCTCACATCAGACTCTGCTTCCTGTCTGTGGAGGGACAGAGATTCTTCCTAACTTCGAATCCAACGCTCCCTTCCAAATCGCTCAACCATTTCTGTTGTATCGCTTCACACATTCACCTTACAGGCGCGCGCCCTGTATGGAACCGCGGTTGTATGCATGGTTAATGGCTCTAATTATGTTGTTTCACTTTTTTCTTTCGTTTCGTTTCGATTACTGCGGTTTCCTCGCCGGGTACCCATCGCCGTTTCGCTTTTCACCCAAAAAGCCGGTCACTTTTGCTATCAGGTTTTTTTTTCTTTCTATTTTCTCACTTATTATTACTGCCGTTGTTGCCGGTGCGTAATGTTTCGGGGTTTCGTGCTTTCAGTTCTCACAGCTGACCACGTTTCGGGTTCCGAGTTTCGACGCTGCCTTTTTTTCGCCCGTTTCGTTCGCTACCCTGTTCGAGTGTGCGAATGAAAGAGCGGATTGATAATGCTGAGTCAGATTTTTGTTTTGTTCGTTCTTGTTTTTTCAACCACTGTCGATTATTTCTGTTCGAGACAGTGGCTCATGTCTTTCTGAACGAACTTGGTTTCTTATTAAAAAAATGTTTATACTTTTCTGGTCACCAATGTATTTTGCTGATTTTTGCATTTTTAATCATTTTTTTTCAAACTCTCATACATACGATAATGATAAGGGCCAGTCTTGTGATTGAAGCTCATACGAACAAACGCTCTAAAAAAAGTAAAATTTTTAAGACAAACAAAAACCGTGCATGTCAAACGCTTGCTGTACGCGTACGTGTTTACGTGGCTGATGCACAAAATTAGAGATTAGGCAGTTAAGGTCAAGTGGTCCGATTCTGCTAGTCGATAGTTCTTTAGCAGCACAACTGAAAATTTCACCTATTCGGTTCACTGTTCTGTTGCCTTTGTTTAGTGTTCTGAGCGAAGGCTGCACCCAACCTTTTCATGAAGGGCGCTGATGTTGAAAAGATCCGCCTTATACTGGGTTTACTCGGTCTTGCATCTCGAAGGGATCTGATATAGGGCGTTTATGTCGTTATGTTATAAATATTTAAACTTTATTTGAGTATCATTATCCACTGTGCAATTGTATAGCTCACGAATTACAATGTTTTTATGCTTTCGAGAATTTTCTTTCTTCATTATGTAGTCGTTCAAAGTCTTATTTTTTTTACAGAATTGTACATTCGCTTACAAATCGATCGAAACGAAATAATTGCAGAAGTATGCGATCACAAACTGTAAACAGATCGATAATGAGCTATCCTGCAACAAAGCGCAAGCCTCATTGCGTGCAATTCCGCGTTAGGAAGTCATTGTATACAAAAGGCAAGCGCAGCTTAGAGAGGTTCATCTTAGATAGGCAGCACATGTGCTGAAAACAAAGAAGCTGTCAGAAATGGCCATCTTAGAGACGTTTTTCATCTCAGTTTAATCCATTTAATCTAATTTTATTTTAAAAGATTTTCGCATTTGTTCAAAAATTCTTTTAAAAACTTTGAACCAAGCTCTCTGCCACATAAAAGAAGTCTTTCGAACAGATCTTTTAAGGTCTTTTTGGTCATTCATGAATGACAGTATTAAAACGTGGCAAATAATGCGTTAGTAATAAAGCGTCAAAGAAGCGTTTGTCGTGCAGATTGCATCCTTTTGGGCAGATTAAACAAAATTTCGCCGAGATGTATGCAATACGCACAACACCAACGGGTTGCCACCGCTTTATTAGCACTTTATTTGCTAGTTTCATGAATATTTCTCATTAGGCTCATACAATCTAAACTATACGTAGTTAAAATTGACAAGTTACCTTGAAATTTGTCATTACCTTTATGTCCACCTTCATGCAACGAGGAAACCCAAAAATGTTAAGCTGTTTAAAAGCGTTCACTAGTTTGAATAAAATGTGCAAAAATGCTATAATGTGCTTCGTATGAAGTGGTGGAATGGAACTTTATTTTGATGATACAGAGAATGTTTTACACTGTTGGACTATATGGTTATCTTAGGCAGGACAATTTCGTTGACATCAATTATTGCAATATACTGTCAAAGAACAAAAACTTCTTATTACCTGTATGATATATGTTAGATAGCAGATTTATACATTAGATGCATTTAGATATCACCACTAAGATAAGCTTTCTCTTTCAAAAACTCTATTAGTATACGAGGTGTTAAAGCTATGTTCAACTGCTAAGTCACATGTTTCTCAAAAGGTTTGTCAAATTATACCTCCTGGTCTCAAACTTTTGACAAGGCAAACTGCCTTAGATGAGATCTTAGAGAATACGTCTTAGAGTAGATCCTAACTAGTGTAAAAACGATTACTTCGAGACAATACTCGATGCAAGCAATCAAAAATTGGTGTAAAAATAGTCCAAGTGATGTCAACGATATGCTCGCAAAAAAAAAGATCACTCTCGTTTAAATATTAGTCTGCCGGCGACTGTCTTGTCTTACCCTAGCCACACTCGCCCCGCGAGTTCTTCAAACGCACCGATCGACGGGCGGTGTAGTGGTCATCGAGTCTGCGAACGGTTTCCACAAACGGTTTCTACGCTCCACCGATTTCTTCAGTGGACTGACTCACCGGGCTTACTGTGGCCGGCGGACTTAAACCATCACGCTCGGGCGCGATTGCACAATATGCAACCGATCAGGTGAAAGAGTTTTGGGTTGCTGTTGTTTTGCTTTTTCCTTCGCACTGCTCCCCGACCAGGAGAAGGTTTCTTGGCGGTAACTAGTTTTTGCTGTCCGTGCATCAAACGCCAAAAAAACCCCGACCGGGAAACGGCAGCAGCGGCTGTAGTAGTCGCTCCTCACGCAATATATAATTTAGCCGTTCCGCCACGGCTACGTGGTTGTTTTTGCTCGGATGGTAATTTCTGCTTTATGGCGCGGGCCACTTCCTTACTTCCGTGCGACGAGCTCGAGCGGCGGGAAACGAATCGGGCGTAAAGAGGGCCCCATTTTTTTCGTTTCCAAAAACGATTTAAGAAAGCTGTTAACCGCCAAACTACCTCTGTTACGTAAAAGCAAAAGCACGCTCGCGAGATAGCATCATTAAAAGAACAAATACCTTCAAGTTTGTGTAGAAACAAGAAGAAACATACCTAACAAATTAAAACTATCTCCTTCGCTTTCCGATATGGTGTTTGTCAAACAAATGACTACTGCCCGCAGAGAATGTTTTACACTGTTGGACTATATGGTTATCTTAGGCAGGACAATTTCGTTGACATCAATTATTGCAATATACTGTCAAAGAACAAAAACTTCTTATTACCTGTATGATATATGTTAGATAGCAGATTTATACATTAGATGCATTTAGATATCACCACTAAGATAAGCTTTCTCTTTCAAAAACTCTATTAGTATACGAGGTGTTAAAGCTATGTTCAACTGCTAAGTCACATGTTTCTCAAAAGGTTTGTCAAATTATACCTCCTGGTCTCAAACTTTTGACAAGGCAAACTGCCTTAGATGAGATCTTAGAGAATACGTCTTAGAGTAGATCCTAACTAGTGTAAAAACGATTACTTCGAGACAATACTCGATGCAAGCAATCAAAAATTGGTGTAAAAATAGTCCAAGTGATGTCAACGATATGCTCGCAAAAAAAAAGATCACTCTCGTTTAAATATTAGTCTGCCGGCGACTGTCTTGTCTTACCCTAGCCACACTCGCCCCGCGAGTTCTTCAAACGCACCGATCGACGGGCGGTGTAGTGGTCATCGAGTCTGCGAACGGTTTCCACAAACGGTTTCTACGCTCCACCGATTTCTTCAGTGGACTGACTCACCGGGCTTACTGTGGCCGGCGGACTTAAACCATCACGCTCGGGCGCGATTGCACAATATGCAACCGATCAGGTGAAAGAGTTTTGGGTTGCTGTTGTTTTGCTTTTTCCTTCGCACTGCTCCCCGACCAGGAGAAGGTTTCTTGGCGGTAACTAGTTTTTGCTGTCCGTGCATCAAACGCCAAAAAAATCTTGTGACTAATGTTTGGTGTCACAGGGAGGAGAGAAAAGTTGTACTTTTTGGCCTATAACTATAATTCGCAACGTTTTTTATGTGTTTGTGTCTGTTAATTTAATGAAAATTTCGACCGGAAAGTAGGTGGAGGTGCTTTCACGTGCGTACTTGCAATGGGAAATTGGTGTTTGGTGAATTTTAGAAGCCTCGTGGGTACTCGAAACTCGTGTTATCTTGCGCTCATTTGCATGTTTAGTTTCTATTTTCTATTCAATTTCTTTTCCCGTCTGGGAGATGATAGTTTACGAGAGTCTTGCCGTGACATCTGTTACATTGAGTTTAGTTTTCATGATTGCAATGATTCTCATAATGGTATGAATGGTTGTAATGTAATTGAAATTATTTTTTGGTTGCATTCCATAAAATTTTGTTCTCAAATACGGTTGGTACCGAAACGAAAAGAAGGAGTTTTCATCCGTGTTTGTTTACATTTTGTTCCGTTTTGACACATGCAATCCTAGTAGCTAGTAGTAGGTGTTTGTGTTTATAGTGTCGGATCGAAAACTGCATAAGAACATTTGTATTGATTTGTGATGATTTTCCTTCTACAAAATGTTAAACAAACTGTCAAAATGTTAAGCTGTTTAAAAGCGTTCACTAGTTTGAATAAAATGTGCAAAAATGCTATAATGTGCTTCGTATGAAGTGGTGGAATGGAACTTTATTTTGATGATACAGAGAATGTTTTACACTGTTGGACTATATGGTTATCTTAGGCAGGACAATTTCGTTGACATCAATTATTGCAATATACTGTCAAAGAACAAAAACTTCTTATTACCTGTATGATATATGTTAGATAGCAGATTTATACATTAGATGCATTTAGATATCACCACTAAGATAAGCTTTCTCTTTCAAAAACTCTATTAGTATACGAGGTGTTAAAGCTATGTTCAACTGCTAAGTCACATGTTTCTCAAAAGGTTTGTCAAATTATACCTCCTGGTCTCAAACTTTTGACAAGGCAAACTGCCTTAGATGAGATCTTAGAGAATACGTCTTAGAGTAGATCCTAACTAGTGTAAAAACGATTACTTCGAGACAATACTCGATGCAAGCAATCAAAAATTGGTGTAAAAATAGTCCAAGTGATGTCAACGATATGCTCGCAAAAAAAAAGATCACTCTCGTTTAAATATTAGTCTGCCGGCGACTGTCTTGTCTTACCCTAGCCACACTCGCCCCGCGAGTTCTTCAAACGCACCGATCGACGGGCGGTGTAGTGGTCATCGAGTCTGCGAACGGTTTCCACAAACGGTTTCTACGCTCCACCGATTTCTTCAGTGGACTGACTCACCGGGCTTACTGTGGCCGGCGGACTTAAACCATCACGCTCGGGCGCGATTGCACAATATGCAACCGATCAGGTGAAAGAGTTTTGGGTTGCTGTTGTTTTGCTTTTTCCTTCGCACTGCTCCCCGACCAGGAGAAGGTTTCTTGGCGGTAACTAGTTTTTGCTGTCCGTGCATCAAACGCCAAAAAAACCCCGACCGGGAAACGGCAGCAGCGGCTGTAGTAGTCGCTCCTCACGCAATATATAATTTAGCCGTTCCGCCACGGCTACGTGGTTGTTTTTGCTCGGATGGTAATTTCTGCTTTATGGCGCGGGCCACTTCCTTACTTCCGTGCGACGAGCTCGAGCGGCGGGAAACGAATCGGGCGTAAAGCGGGCCCCGTTTTTTTTCGTTTCCAAAAACGATTTAAGAAAGCTGTTAACCGCCAAACTACCTCTGTTACGTAAAAGCAAAAGCACGCTGGCGAGATAGCATCATTAAAAGAACAAATACCTTCAAGTTTGTGTAGAAATAAGAAGAAACATACCTAACAAATTAAAACTATCTCCTTCGCTTTCCGATATGGTGTTTGTCAAACAAATGACTACTGCCCGCAATGGTTCCGCGACATAAATAGACGCCGAGACAAATGTCAACTGTGCCTGGTGCCCTCAGCTCGAAATAGAACTCCAATCCAATCACACAACCACTGGCTCGCGCCTCTGTGCTCTTCTGCGTCTGTCATCACTTACTCTATACTGCCTTACAGCGGAGTTCATTTACTTTCCCAATTGACCAACGCTAGCTAGTTTTGATTGGTAATAAATAGATTAGCGTGCGCTGCTTCGATCAGCAGATGGCAAACTATTAGAGTTGATGGAGTGGTCGAGTTGACACGGCTAGATCAACTTAGAACAATAATCGATTGGCATGCTCATTCAGCTGAAGAAATTTACGAACTTTCTTCATAAGAAGTTTCACTCGCTCACTAGTTAACTTGTGTTAAGCTGGATAGGTGCTTGAAACTCGTCATACCAAAAGATTCATCACAGCCATGGAAATTATTTAAATGCTGTGGCCATATTCAACATTTGCGTGAGATAATTTCTATTTGACATTTAAATATGATGTGTGTCAAATAATTTTCTAGAATAATGTAACTACACTTGACAGCTGTCATATTGAAAGTAAGTGTTTTTGTTTATTACTACACTTGACAGCTGTCATATTGAAAGTAAGTGTTTTTGTTTATTTGTCAATGTTGATAGTAAATAAGACTAAAATTACTAATTTTCAGTTTGACAGCTGTCACATGTTCACTGACAGATTCTGTGACAAACGTCCATTGACAGCTGTCAAACATAAAACTGATGCACAAACTGTATTTAAGCGTTTACTGGTGTTGTCTTTGTTAAATATATATTAGTATACGAACCTAAAGTGTTATTATTTACTTCGCTACTTCCTCATTGCAGGAACGTATCCACGTGCTTGATGTTGCACAGACGAACATCTTACCGCCGAATAACGACTAGTGCGCATACATTTGGTTACTTAAATAGATCAATTTCTTCCGCAATCGGCACAGGATCGTAGCATCTGCTGAAATCTAACCTTCATCTGCGTGTATCACAAGTTTGAATAGCTCACTGAAAGCATTCCAAAGAATCATGGCATCTCAACTCAACATACCTCTCATAAAACGCTTCGAACGTCATTCGTTAAACTTAATCGGCCAACCCAAGTGATTAGGCAAATAAATACGTGCCAATAAGGAGCTTCGCCAGCTCTCCTTCACGTGCGCACTGGTGGTCGCTCGCTTGCATTCGTTGCACCAGCCGTGTTTATTATCGCTCGAGCACACGCTGCCTCCCGTAAACAAACTCGTGCCGAAAATGAAGCTCGCACTAATGGTGCCTCTTCAGGATGGGCTTAATGCCCGATCGGACGCAAACAGTATCGACCGCGCCGGGCGTCTGCTTAAGGTCTGCCTTTTGATGGTGGATAGGAGAGGATCCGGACCGATCGTGCGTTTGCCAGACGCAAACAAGCGCACGCCGTTGGCCCATGTGCGTTTCGTGGCACGTGTTTCGTTTGACTGCAAACAAAAAGTAACCGCAACAGTTGCTATGTTTATTCGTCGCGGACCGGGGTGAGGTGTTGTTTCATTTTTTGTGGCGTTTTTGGCGTTTGGTGAACGTGTAACGTGCGTGCGTGAACCTCCCGCAGCGTCCAGTGGCCGAGTGGCGTTGCCGAAGAAGATGGGTTTCGTAAAGAAATGGCCTTTACAAATGGCGCACCACCGACGGGGGAGCTCCACTGGCGCTGGTACCATTCATTGTTTCCAAATTGTCTTTTTTTATTGCTCCCGACGTTGCAATGGCGGTGCGTAGACGCCGTTTTGAAACTATAAAGAAACGCGCTGTACACGTCGCTGTACAAATCATGGCGATGAAAGGAAGAAACTGTAATTCTCCCGTACCCCATCGTGGTTCCATCGAGCGAAATACAAACCATCTGGAATGGGGCCGTGTTCCGGCCCGCCGCTCTTTTATAAATAAACGATCGTTCTGTACGTGCAACGGAAACAGCTCTATTTATCTAACCAATAAAGAACTTTTTTGTTTCCATTTCCACCGAAAAGAAAGCATCGTAGCAGCGGGACAAACATCCTTAAAACGTGCGATGCGATGTGTGCGAATTTTGTGTTCGTGGAGAAATAGACCATGATTCGGCACAGTTTTAGATATGAGATCCGTCGGCAAGCCGATGGTGGTGATCACATGTGTTTTGAATCGGTTTGCGACGTACGCTCTTCACGCTGGGCAATAATTGTTTGCTGTTTGCTGTTTATATCTTTATCATTTTCATTTCGTTTTTCCAACTAACCAGATCCAGGAACCAGAATGGCAACAGTCAGATCTGCCAGATGAGATCTTGAATATCTCGCCCGGGAGGAGTCCGTGTTTATAAAGCACCACGTTGAACAAACTTCTCGGAGCAAAAAGCGTCATAAACAGTGCGGAGGAAATAAAAACGGTCAAATTAAACCCACACACGCCAGCCGTTCGAGTGATGGTTCCTTTTGGACGCAACAAGCAACGCCTTCGAACTCATCCTCTCGATGACGTATGACGGGGTCGCTGCTATCCGTTTTCACCTCGACGTAATCTCGCGCACCGATTGCTGATCGATTGCCACTCGTGAGTTGACCTTGCGTGGCCGACGATTCATAAAACGATCCTCAACAAGCGTCCGATCGATCGGTTCGGCAATCGACTCGGACATGATGGATGTCAAGGGGAGAGAGTAGGTTTTATTTTTAATTTTACTACTCTACTGCACGCGACCGCTCGTTCCTTGCAAGGCCGGCCGGCGGTGTCAGGTTGAACCGTGCGGAACCGGCACCGGTCTGTGCTGG
>KZ067367.1:84908-99135 GCA_002091845.1 Anopheles cracens | reverse complement strand
TCTTCCCGGACAGTAACTATGTGAACAGCCGCACCCTGTGCCAAGAGTTGGACGCGTTCCTGTCCGACGAACTGAAGCGAGCGTCTGCTGGCGGGGATCCTGTCGTGGTGAAAACAGAACGTTTGGAAACTCCAAGGGACGATGATGCGACTTCTCTCGACGTTCCGCAGGTGGAACCAGCAGGAGCACTATCCGATGACGAAGAACTCCACGTACCACCGTCAGCGGCGCACGCGGGAATTGCGATCGAGCGCAGCGAACTGCCCAGCTGTTTGATAGTGGTGGAAACCTGGCCGGATGTGGTGGTGTCGGGTATGGTAGCGGTGGCAGCGGCGGCGGTGGCATCGGCCACGGTAGTGGCTCTGGAACGTTCCTGAAGAAGCGCATCAACCGGACCGGGTGGCCGACAAACAAACGCAAGATCGGCACGCGGACTAGGTTGCAGTCGCGCTTCGTGCTACCGACCGTTCAGATCCCGACGGCGAAGGCGGTGATGTCGGTGAAGAAGGAACCGGTGGATGAGGAGGAAGACGTGCCCCAACCGGAGCGGGAACAACGAAATGAAGATGAGAATGAAGAGGAGGACGATAGGGGAGTGGAAGATCGGGAAGAAGACGAGGAAGCGGATGGGGGGGCTGCCGCTTGTGTCGTTGCCCCCCGTAGAATTAACGATTCTTCTAGGGTACTATCTTTCGTTTGTTGAATGATTAAATTGCAAATGAGAGCTCCTTCTGGTTGTAGAAAAGATAGCAAACTCCTGTTGGATGTGCTTTGTTGTTTGTGCGACACCGAGCTACTGTGTTTCCAAGCTCCATGAAAAAGAACGAAAACGACACAAAGCGAAGCGGACAGAAATGAAATGGTACCAGATGACGATTGCCAGAATCGTAATGTTGATCGCGAAAATATGTATGCTAACGCCGCCTAGCATATTGATGACGATGGTGGCTCCGTCGGTTGCTTTGACAGCGGGCAGCTGTTCACTGTCGGTGGCTGTGTCGTAGTGTGCGTGGCAGTGCGTGGTTGCACGCATCTCCGGGTCCACGAATGGCGTTTATTTAGTTTTTTTTTGTGGTTTCAATTTTGCGTAGAACTTTAAAGCATATGGTATTAGTTTAAGAATAGCAAACCTTGCAACTATAACGAGTGAAACATGTTCAAAACTAATCGTGGTATCTTGTGGTAGAATCTTTTTGTCACATTTGTTTTAAGAATAATCGCTTATTAATCCACAATGTTGTTGTTTCTTCAAACCCCCAGGCAAGGTGCAACTGGTGAAAGGGCCGAAACCGCTGGTATACCATCGCTTCTATTTGGACATCGAACAGCACCAGGTTGCAACGAAGATCGAATCAACTATCAAGGAGCTTGGCGGTGTAAGTAGATTGAATCGTTTGGATAATATTTACAAGTAAAGTTCTCCATATTTGTTATTTTTGCAGCAGAATTTCAGTTTCACTTGTTAGCCAAATTTATCTGTAACAACTTGCTTCGAGAGATGTATTGATACATAGTTTTGAAGCTTATATTTAATACATTTTGATAGCTTAACAATATTTACCCATTAAGCTAACAATTTCTGTTGAATTTATTTCATTAGTCAGTAACGATACATTTGAAAATAGCGTTTTGAAATCTTTCATGTGATCTTCGAAAATTACCCATCCCCGAAATGTATCAGTTTTTTCGAACATGTTCGGCAATCTTCGTGGTCGCCATGCTTTAGCTCCTTTTTCCATTCTCTCAATTTCTCTTTCTGCTTCTCTTTCTGGCAATGCTTTTTCCATGAAATTCTCTTCAGAATTTCTCTTCAGTATAATGACTATAAACTTGACTATGCTATAATCCAAAAATACCGCCAGCGATTCCTGCGGACGTTTGTTCGAAATTCCGTTTTCTTTCATCTCGCTCTTTCGCGTCCGCTCGCTCTTTGGTCGCTCTCGCGGTCACCCACCTGGGCGCAGTGGAGGCCGGCTGGCCGTGCTCGAAACTGCTCGCATGATTTGACACATTTGACGGACGGTAGTTTAAAAAAAACATTCACGGAAAGAGGTCGTGTTCGTGTGCGCTGCGTTTCGGAGGGTCAACGCATCCTGCCCGTGCGATGGCACTCCGCCCCCTGTGTGACTGTGTGTGTGTCTTTTATGTGTCCAATTGTGTGTGAAAAACAGGAAAAAACAAGAAATTGTGTGTGCTAAACGGGAACGAGTAGGCGAAAGGTAAAAAAAGAGGCTACAGCATATCGTTGACGACGGAGGGAAGAGTCGCTCTCTGTCTGTGTCTCGCTCTCTTGCCGTCCCGCACTCTCTACGGTGGTTCTTCCTGTTTTCGGTGCCCATGTGTGTGCGTGTGTGTGCGCACGTCGCTTCTCATCACACACCATTCTGGTCGCGATCGATCGCCGCCCGTTGCCAGTATATTCGCGTGTGAATGTGTGCGCTTGTGCGTCGCTTTCTGGTTGATGTGTGCGTGCGTGCGTGGAGGTATGTTGTGTGTTTGCTGGCGCTTGCCTGCTTGCGGTGTTGAATTTTCGAGCAAACACACCGCCGCTGTGTATGGGGTGGCGGTGTGTGGGCCTGTTCTTTTTCGTGTTGCTACCTCTCCTGCGGGAGTGCGTTGATATTCGCCATTTTCTCGACAACGACGACGTCCACACCACCGTTCCATTCATTTCGCCCGCCGCTGCGTTGGTTGCGTTGCTTGCTTGGGCCTGGCTAGCTTCGAAACCGGCGACGGTAGCGACCCCGGGAATGACGATATGAGGATGGTGTTGTGTTGTTGAGGTCTGGTGTGTGGCGCTGTGTGCGAGCACGTAACCACGAACGCGATGGAGACAGTTTTTTCGAGAACAATTTCTTTCCGAGGTCGCAGCTTTTTGTACAACACGATGATGCAGTTTACATCACCAAATCCACTCCCTTTATATGTTGGTTGGGAACCAACTCCCTAGTGGGAACCAACGAAGCGTAGAAGAACGCACACATCGAAACGGTGAGAAAAGCCACCGCGGAAAATGGTAAAGGGCGTTTTCTTTCGTACATTCGACCTTTTTTCCACCAACATTCGTGTTCTCTCTGGCAGCAACGCATCGATACAGCAAAAAAAAACTCGTTGGGCTGGTATTGGACCGTCCGTTTCTACTGTTTGTGTGCGTGTGTGTGTGCCTGCTCACACCGCCCAAGCAAAAACAATCCTTGTACGATATGAGCACCAACAAAAAAAAAACAACGCTGAAGAAATTTAATCAATATAGCCAACAGCGCATATTGTGTATGGGTGTGTGCGCACACTGCCAGGTCTTTCCTCCGTCCATTCCAAGAAGTTCATGCCATTCTTACTCACCCTTTTCCATTTTGTCCCAGCTGGCTTTGTCTTTTTTCCCGGTTGGAATGGAAACGGTTTCTTGGTGGATCTACGAACACAGCGCTCAAAGCAGAAATGGAACAAATATAAACTCACTCCCCTCTCGGTTCTGTTATGCATTCTGTTTGCGTGGCGGAAAGGGCTAGCATTGAAACGTGTGCAGCATAGGTTATGCTTTTATTTCCATAGCAACGGATACATTCCATATAGAGTCTTTTTCCTTCATTAGTTCTTAGAAGTTGTTTGATTCTTACTCAACAAGCTTAATCTATTCTCATCAACCGGCTGACTGTTTATTTCCAAATGTTTTCTAGTGTACGCGCGTGTGTGTGTGAGTGAGTGTCACGCTTCTATTTTTCGACATTAAGAAATGACAGCTTGTCTCACGTTTTACTAGTGATGTTTGGATCGGGTAAGGAGGGAGGCAGGGTGGTGGCGATGAGGAGGATAGACGAACTCTCAACCTCCTCGTCCGTTTGTGCATGTGGTAGTGAGCTGTGTGCACGTTGTTTACATTGTTTTGTTGTTAGTGTGTGTGTGCCTGCTCACACCGCCCAAGCAAAAACAATCCTTGTACGATATGAGCACCAACAAAAAAAAACAACGCTGAAGAAATTTAATCAATATAGCCAACAGCGCATATTGTGTATGGGTGTGTGCGCACACTGCCAGGGCGTTGAGAAAGTGAGAAAACGGGCGCACAAGAGTGCTGTGCGTGTTGTGTGTGCCCTCATAGTGAGTGAGAAGATGCCCATCTCGTTGATGCAGTGGTGTGCGTGAGAGCGAATGCGTACCGAGTTTTCAGGGCTCTTCTTTGGTGTGTATATGTGTGTTAGTGCTCCTAGTTTGCTGCGTGTGTAGTTGAGTGCGGTGTACGTGTGCCATTCGCTTCAATTGAATATCTATCAGTTCGTGTCCAGGGAGAGCACACACAAAAAACGCAGCGACAATCGATATCAAAATGAGGTCACGCTTTGTTCACACCGTGCTGTGGTCTGTCCGTCACCTTTCGTCCACGATGAGAGGATGGATGAGAGAGCGAGAATTGCATTTCGATGTTCCCGGTTTTCGTCTCGTTTCCCACTTCGTTTTCTCGATACCTCTCACCCGTTCTTTCGTGCTGGTTGTATTACGATACAACCCAAGCGCCTCCGTGTATCCCTATCGACAACGCAGGAGTGAGAGAGGAAGCGAGTTTCTTCGATTTTTGTTCTTGTCACGCTCGCACTCTCACTGCCTCATTCATAGTGACATTGTTTGGCGTGTACCGTCCTAATGGATTCCCGCAGTCTCGGTGTGGGGGTGAATGTGAGGACGTGAGAGTGTGCGTATGTGTTAGTGACGAAGGTGGCTTTTAAATATTGCATTGAGGCGGTCGTGTGTACCTTCTACTTTTATCGCACGACGTGGAGTTCAAATTGCTCCATTCGTGGCAACCGTGGTGGGTGGGTTTTTCTTTTTACTTCTCAGCCACAGGCTTCATTTGCCTACCACTGGGAGGGAGGAAACATTTTCTTTCCTCCGTCCATTCCAAGAAGTTCATGCCATTCTTACTCACCCTTTTCCATTTTGTCCCAGCTGGCTTTGTCTTTTTTTCCCTAGTGGGAACCAACGAAGCGTAGAAGAACGCACACATCGAAACGGTGAGAAAAGCCACCGCGGAAAATGGTAAAGGGCGTTTTCTTTCGTACATTCGACCTTTTTTCCACCAACATTCGTGTTCTCTCTGGCAGCAACGCATCGATACAGCAAAAAAAAACTCGTTGGGCTGGTATTGGACCGTCCGTTTCTACTGTTTGTGTGCGTGTGTGTGTGGCCGGCTGGCCGTGCTCGAAACTGCTCGCATGATTTGACACATTTGACGGACGGTAGTTTAAAAAAAACATTCACGGAAAGAGGTCGTGTTCGTGTGCGCTGCGTTTCGGAGGGTCAACGCATCCTGCCCGTGCGATGGCACTCCGCCCCCTGTGTGACTGTGTGTGTGTCTTTTATGTGTCCAATTGTGTGTGAAAAACAGGAAAAAACAAGAAATTGTGTGTGCTAAACGGGAACGAGTAGGCGAAAGGTAAAAAAAGAGGCTACAGCATATCGTTGACGACGGAGGGAAGAGTCGCTCTCTGTCTGTGTCTCGCTCTCTTTCCGTCCCGCACTCTCTACGGTGGTTCTTCTTGTTTTCGGTGCCCATGTGTGTGCGTGTGTGTGCGCACGTCGCTTCTCATCACACACCATTCTGGTCGCGATCGATCGCCGCCCGTTGCTAGTGTATTCGCGTGTGAATGTGTGCGCTTGTGCGTCGCTTTCTGGTTGATGTGTGCGTGCGTGCGTGGAGGTATGTTGTGTGTTTGCTGGCGCTTGCCTGCTTGCGGTGTTGAATTTTCGAGCAAACACACCGCCGCTGTGTATTGGTTTACTTCTGCGAAAAGGAATGTTGTTTCGCCACATGTCCGTAACCGAGTATGATGAGCGTTTCAACTCTCAAAAGTGAGAAAGACTTCAAGTTCAACAGTTGGAAAATCAATTCTCATACAACAGTAGCGTTGTGGATTCCTTTTACTGGTTCTGTAGATAAATTTTCCTGCCTACTTTGAAACGTAATCTAATAACAATAAGGGTTTGAGTAAGCTCGAACAACGCTCGAAGCAGGGACTCTTGGTGGATCTACGAACACAGCGCTCAAAGCAGAAATGGAACAAATATAAACTCACTCCCCTCTCGGTTCTGTTATGCATTCTGTTTGCGTGGCGGAAAGGGCTAGCATTGAAACGTGTGCAGCATAGGTTATGCTTTTATTTCCATAGCAACGGATACATTCCATATAGAGTCTTTTTCCTTCATTAGTTCTTAGAAGTTGTTTGATTCTTACTCAACAAGCTTAATCTATTCTCATCAACCGGCTGACTGTTTATTTCCAAATGTTTTCTAGTGTACGCGCGCGTGTGTGTGAGTGAGTGTCACGCTTCTATTTTTCGACATTAAGAAATGACAGCTTGTCTCACGTTTTACTAGTGATGTTTGGATCGGGTAAGGAGGGAGGCAGGGTGGTGGCGATGAGGAGGATAGACGAACTCTCAACCTCCTCGTCCGTTTGTGCATGTGGTAGTGAGCTGTGTGCACGTTGTTTACATTGTTTTGTTGTTACTGTAGAAAGTTTTCAACATCCAAGCAGCATCCAAAACAAAACACATTTGACAGTCTTGCCGTTGTTGTCGAACTTTGTTTATATTTTCAATGTCTCTATTTTATTTGGATTTTCACTTGTTTTTCTTTGAAGCTGCACCGCAAATTGCGTTATTGTTGCCCAATATTCTCCTTTACGAGAAACAAATTATGGACACTTATTTCATTTGCAAAAACGGCATAAAATGAGTTGTGAGCAAAAAAAAAAGAGCAGTTCCATTTAAGCGCGACCGAAACAGGATGGCGATGCGAAAGCGAATGTCGAGCACAAACCCAAAAGTCCGAAAGGCAGCGGCAATGCGTTTTTTTGATTTGGGCAGCAACAGCACGCTCACAGACACACATATGGTTGGGCATATTCGACTCGAGTAATACGAAAAAGATAGTCTCACTTTCTCAATGCTCTTTCTCGCTCTTTCGTGCGTTTCATGTTTGTGCCTGCGCGCGTTGTGCAATGTTTCTATCGCTCCCTCTCTAGTGTTGTGGCGGAAGAACCAACAATAACAATCTCTTTCTCTCTCTCTCTCGCTCTGTGCTAAAGTAGAAAGCATATCCAATGCGTTAGCTGTGCACACCCTTGTTAGGAATTTCGGATCATACTGCATGCTTTTAACGTTCCTTTGGCAACTATCTTCTACAACTAAACCGATATAAAGAAAATGCGACTTTCTCAATGCTCTTTCTCGCTCTTTCGTGCGTTTCATGTTTGTGCCTGCGCGCGTTGTGCAATGTTTCTATCGCTCCCTCTCTAGTGTTGTGGCGGAAGAACCAACAATAACAATCTCTTTCTCTCTCTCTCTCGCTCTGTGCTATGCTTCATTTCGCGGCCCCGTGGAGCTTTGCTGCTGCTGCTGGGTGGAATGAAGCAGCTTAGAAAAAGGAAACAACCGCGAACGCACGCACACAAGCACATTGTTTAGGGAAGGGGTTCAACGGTCTGCAGCAAGCATTATTCTGGTTTTTGCGTTGGGTCCGGCCGTCTTCGCCACAAGGGCAGCATACAAACCTGGTTCCGGTCATGTTGTGCTGATTTTTGTGTTGCGTGTCGTGTTAGAAGGATTTTAGTCGTAGGTATTTATGGTAGCAAGGCAATAGAGCGGGGGATAGCAGCGTGCTGCGTGAAAACAACTCTGAAAAGGTTAAACAAGTCTCATGTTCACTGGAATATATCTTGAATGTGGCACTGAACGCGCTTCAGTCAGTGTATGTGTAGCTGGAAAATGGAAAAAGCCTCTACACCCAACGGAAATCGATCGATAGTGTTTTTTTTCTTCTTCTGCAGAAATATGAAACGGCAGCTTCCATAGCTTATAATGCTGCGAAAAGATGCGAGCATCTGTGTGTACGTTTTGTTGTGATTTGGGCAGCAACAGCACGCTCACAGACACACATATGGTTGGGCATATTCGACTCGAGTAATACGAAAAAGATAGTCTCTGGGCCGCGGGTGGCATTGGCTTGCTCTGCTGCTGCTGCTGCTGCTACTTGGGCAAACACTCGAACGTTACGGAGCAAGAAGGCGGCGAGTGAGATGAACGTGTGCGCGCGTTGGTTGGTGGTGGTGAGCCGTCTTTCACGCGCTCATCTCACTGCGGTGAGACTTTCTCACCACTCTCAGCGACGGAGCGACGGATTGTTTACGTGGAGAGCGGGAGAGCGCGGATGTTGCGCGGTCGCGTGTGTGTGGTTGTGTGTGCGTGCTTGGAATTGATTTCTTATGCTCGTAAGAAAACTGCCTTCGTTCAACTGTGTAGATGATATTATTGCATGAGAAAGGCATGTTTCGAGCAACGATCTGGGCAACGCAGGGCCGTTCAATGAGGGAGAAAATCGATGCCATCAGCAAAATGGGGGATGCTGAAAAACGCTTCCCCGTTGGGGAGGCGCATTTGAAGTTAATTTATAATTTTAGTACTGAATTCTTGCGTTTTATACAAATAAGCATATTACTATATTTAATACACCCCTTCTGTTTAAAAGTTATATTATTTTGAGTGATGCTTTCCCGCGGATGAAACAAACAAAAACATAACATAACCACATCGGCATTACGCACACATACTATCAACGAATATTCGCTTCATGTTCTGTGTATTTGTATGCTCGACCACGCAATTTGGATGGACATTTAAGTAGAAAGCATATCCAATGCGTTAGCTGTGCACACCCTTGTTAGGAATTTCGGATCATACTGCATGCTTTTAACGTTCCTTTGGCAACTATCTTCTACAACTAAACCGATATAAAGAAAATGCGACTTTCTCAATGCTCTTTCTCGCTCTTTCGTGCGTTTCATGTTTGTGCCTGCGCGCGTTGTGCAATGTTTCTATCGCTCCCGGGGGGGGGGGGGGGGGGGGGGGGGGGGGGGCTGTTTGTTACCTCAGTATGTAATTGCCTTCAATCCTATCGTGGACGACGACGAGACAGCGGGGGTAAAACGCGTTTTCCCCATTAAAAAGTGATATTGCATAGCGAACTGCTGCTGCTGCAACAAACGTACCCACACACACACTAACACACACTCGTGCACTTCGAGGTGGAAGGGAACAACAACACACTGCTGCTGCTGTTGCTGGAGCAGTAGCAAAATGTTGGAGCTCTGCAGTAGAAAATGTACGGCAGAAATCAAATATGGCTGCGCTGCTGCTGCTTATACTCCACACAACCAACGAGAATCCAACTCCATTTTGTGCACGGGATGTACATATAGCGATGCATCATCATCGGACGCGGTGGGGCCAGATTGTTTCCCGATCAAAGCAACCGAAAATGGTAGAGACCGTAGCCGTAGCGGCTCGCCTTAAGCTCATCATCTTTGCGAAAACGATCCTACTACATGAGAAGAACGTTCGTGCGTACGGGGGGGGGGCATCGCAAGCAAAAGCAAGCTACTGCTGCTGCTTCATGCGTCGTCTGTGGATATATGATGATGATGATGATGATGGTGGTGTAAGGACGTGTGAGCAAAATCTCCCCGGTGTGTGCAATATTCCCTTTCTTGTTCGTGCGCATCTTAATACGTATTCATGTTTCTTGCTTCTTCTTATTGTAGCGCGAGAAATGTGCAAAGTGTGTGCTGGCATGGACGGCGCAGAAGAAATTCGTCGATGATGTGGTTGTGAACGAAGAGGGCGCACGCGGGAGGGTGGCACACACAACAACTAACTATAGAGCTACCCGGCTGCCTGCCTGCCTGCCTGCCTGCTAGTACGATACAACACACCACGCTGCTTTTGAAGTAGAAGCCGTTCTTCCGGCTCGCGGCGGCGTACGCTCCAAGACACACAGCGCGAAGGAAACCGTCTTTCCACTGGCGAACGACGGCGATGTCGACGAACATGCGCCTTGTATTTCATTATTTTGAGCGTCTGCTATCGTATCGCGTTTCGAGAAGGCGCAGACCGCGAAAGACCACCATTTTGTGTATTATATTGCAGTCAGGCAGGCAGCAGAGGCAGCAAGCGAGACTAGTTTCTCCTTACCCTGCTTGAAATGGGCACAAACGCGACCGTAGTCGTCGTCGTCGTTGTCGTTGGTGCTGCTGACTCAGCTCAAATTTTCATGCCCACCTCGCCCAAGGCCCGTGTGTTGGGTGTTCCTTCTACCACACGCGCACACACATACACCAGGCCGCTGAGGGGGTTGTTTTCCAGTCAGATGCTCGACTGGACGCAGGAGGCGCTCTGTGCGCGGGGTTCAGACTCGGTTTTGACAGTAGAAGGGTTTGTTGATTTGTTTTGATTTTGCTGGGTGTGCTGCTACACCTGCAGGTGCTGCCATCTAGCGGGCCAAATTGATACAAAAAAAATGGGTTCATTTTTGGTTTAAAAAAGGGTGAAAATTGATTTTGTGTGTATGTTTTCGTATGAATACTGCAAATCAGTGCATTTAGCATGAACCCCCAGACCAAATGGTATTGATTATTTTCGTATCGTCACATCGTCACCCGCCTTCATTCGCTTCGTATTGGGGGCAATCGGTTTGCCGTGCAATTGTCAATGCAGCGAACAGTCTTGTGCGTTGTGCAGCGAAATGGTGGTGTTCGAAGCGAAGAGAGGGAACGCGGAGACTGGGGGGGGGGGGGCTGTTTGTTACCTCAGTATGTAATTGCCTTCAATCCTATCGTGGACGACGACGAGACAGCGGGGGTAAAACGCGTTTTCCCCATTAAAAAGTGATATTGCATAGCGAACTGCTGCTGCTGCAACAAACGTACCCACACACACACTAACACACACTCGTGCACTTCGAGGTGGAAGGGAACAACAACACACTGCTGCTGCTGTTGCTGGAGCAGTAGCAAAATGTTGGTGTGTGAGTGAGTGTCACGCTTCTATTTTTCGACATTAAGAAATGACAGCTTGTCTCACGTTTTACTAGTGATGTTTGGATCGGGTAAGGAGGGAGGCAGGGTGGTGGCGATGAGGAGGATAGACGAACTCTCAACCTCCTCGTCCGTTTGTGCATGTGGTAGTGAGCTGTGTGCACGTTGTTTACATTGTTTTGTTGTTACTGTAGAAAGTTTTCAACATCCAAGCAGCACCCAAAACAAAACACATTTGACAGTCTTGCCGTTGTTGTCGAACTTTGTTTATATTTTCAATGTCTCTATTTTATTTGGATTTTCACTTGTTTTTCTTTGAAGCTGCACCGCAAATTGCGTTATTGTTGCCCAATATTCTCCTTTACGAGAAACAAATTATGGACACTTATTTCATTTGCAAAAACGGCATAAAATGAGTTGTGAGCAAAAAAAAAAGAGCAGTTCCATTTAAGCGCGACCGAAACAGGATGGCGATGCGAAAGCGAATGTCGAGCACAAACCCAAAAGTCCGAAAGGCAGCGGCAATGCGTTTTTTGTGTTATTCCCGCTGATGGTGGTGCCGTTCCAGCGAATCGAGAGCTCGAGATTGGATTTCTTTTCGTTCAGAGGTTTCATTTCCTCTTGTTAATCTCCCCTTGTTTTGCTGTTTCTTTGGCAGCAGCATATCAGCAACAGTTGCACACCACCGGTGTGTGAGTGAAGGGAGGACATGGCAAAGCAATTTTCGTTTCTTCACCACATAACATTTCCGCGTTGTTGGAGCAGACGTATATAAAAAAAACCTTCTCATCTGTTTGCGACTCGATTGAGACCCGACCGGGGTTGTTTCAGTTCAAGTCTGCAGTTTCTGGTTTACTTCTGCGAAAAGGAATGTTGTTTCGCCACATGTCCGTAACCGAGTATGATGAGCGTTTCAACTCTCAAAAGTGAAAAAGACTTCAAATTGGAAAATCAATTCTCATACAACAGTAGCGTTGTGGATTCCTTTTACCGGTTCTTTAGCTAAATTTTCCTGCCTACTTTGAAACGTAATCTAATAACAATAAGGGTTTGAGTAAGCTCGAACAACGCTCGAAGCAGGGACAGAATTATTAGTTTGAATACGATCATTTGCAGTCATTTGCAGATCTATGTTTGAGAGTATATACATGTTCAAATGAATGAACAGTCAAAAATGTACATTTTTAGATACCCAAGCCATTCAAACTTGGTGACTATTCACATTTTGCGGAGAATTTACTGTATTTCCTGTGCTAATGGTTTATTTTTATTTTTTCAAGAAAAAGAAGACTGAGTAATAAGTACGAAACAAGCAAAATTCTTTTGCTATCACATCAACGGAGCACTGCTTGCTAAAATTCGTCCATGTACATATAGCGATGCATCATCATCGGACGCGGTGGGGCCAGATTGTTTCCCGATCAAAGCAACCGAAAATGGTAGAGACCGTAGCCGTAGCGGCTCGCCTTAAGCTCATCATCTTTGCGAAAACGATCCTACTACATGAGAAGAACGTTCGTGCGTACGGGGGGGGGGCATCGCAAGCAAAAGCAAGCTACTGCTGCTGCTTCATGCGTCGTCTGTGGATATATGATGATGATGATGATGATGGTGGTGTAAGGACGTGTGAGCAAAATCTCCCCGGTGTGTGCAATATTCCCTTTCTTGTTCGTGCGCATCTTAATACGGGGGGGGGCATCGCAAGCAAAAGCAAGCTACTGCTGCTGCTTCATGCGTCGTCTGTGGATATATGATGATGATGATGATGATGGTGGTGTAAGGACGTGTGAGCAAAATCTCCCCGGTGTGTGCAATATTCCCTTTCTTGTTCGTGCGCATCTTAATACGTATTCATGTTTCTTGCTTCTTCTTATTGTAGCGCGAGAAATGTGCAAAGTGTGTGCTGGCATGGACGGCGCAGAAGAAATTCGTCGATGATGTGGTTGTGAACGAAGAGGGCGCACGCGGGAGGGTGGCACACACAACAACTAACTATAGAGCTACCCGGCTGCCTGCCTGCTCGACCGAAACAGGATGGCGATGCGAAAGCGAATGTCGAGCACAAACCCAAAAGTCCGAAAGGCAGCGGCAATGCGTTTTTTGTGTTATTCCCGCTGATGGTGGTGCCGTTCCAGCGAATCGAGAGCTCGAGATTGGATTTCTTTTCGTTCAGAGGTTTCATTTCCTCTTGTTAATCTCCCCTTGTTTTGCTGTTTCTTTGGCAGCAGCATATCAGCAACAGTTGCACACCACCGGTGTGTGAGTGAAGGGAGGACATGGCAAAGCAATTTTCGTTTCTTCACCACATAACATTTCCGCGTTGTTGGAGCAGACGTATATAAAAAAAACCTTCTCATCTGTTTGCGACTCGATTGAGACCCGACCGGGGTTGTTTCAGTTCAAGTCTGCAGTTTCTGGTTTACTTCTGCGAAAAGGAATGTTGTTTCGCCACATGTCCGTAACCGAGTATGATGAGCGTTTCAACTCTCAAAAGTGAGAAAGACTTCAAGTTCAACAGTTGGAAAATCAATTCTCATACAACAGTAGCGTTGTGGATTCCTTTTACTGGTTCTGTAGATAAATTTTCCTGCCTACTTTGAAACGTAATCTAATAACAATAAGGGTTTGAGTAAGCTCGAACAACGCTCGAAGCAGGGACAGAATTATTAGTTTGAATACGATCATTTGCAGTCATTTGCAGATCTATGTTTGAGAGTATATACATGTTCAAATGAATGAACAGTCAAAAATGTACATTTTTAGATACCCAAGCCATTCAAACTTGGTGACTATTCACATTTTGCGGAGAATTTACTGTATTTCCTGTGCTAATGGTTTATTTTTATTTTTTCAAGAAAAAGAAGACTGAGTAATAAGTACGAAACAAGCAAAATTCTTTTGCTATCACATCAACGGAGCACTGCTTGCTAAAATTCGTCCATGTACATATAGCGATGCATCATCATCGGACGCGGTGGGGCCAGATTGTTTCCCGATCAAAGCAACCGAAAATGGTAGAGACCGTAGCCGTAGCGGCTCGCCTTAAGCTCATCATCTTTGCGAAAAGGAATATATCTTGAATGTGGCACTGAACGCGCTTCAGTCAGTGTATGTGTAGCTGGAAAATGGAAAAAGCCTCTACACCCAACGGAAATCGATCGATAGTGTTTTTTTTCTTCTTCTGCAGAAATATGAAACGGCAGCTTCCATAGCTTATAATGCTGCGAAAAGATGCGAGCATCTGTGTGTACGTTTTGTTGTGATTTGGGCAGCAACAGCACGCTCACAGACACACATATGGTTGGGCATATTCGACTCGAGTAATACGAAAAAGATAGTCTCTCGAAGGTGTGAGAATTATGC
>KZ067367.1:38451-49638 GCA_002091845.1 Anopheles cracens | reverse complement strand
CGGCTCCGGTTTCGGAAACGACCGATGCCGGTGCTTTGGTGCCAGAATCAACTCTTGTTTCCCACTCTTCATGAGTATTTTCCGTTGAACCTAAGCTCCGAAATCGACTCCGAATTGCCGGGAATCGATTCCGGGCGAGAAGTCGATTTGCTCCTCACTAGTCTGGACCTTTCAGAGGAAGAAAGCTTCTCGGTGTCAAACTGTATTGGGCGGTATCTTTCCGACCCAAACTCCCCCATTCGAGGTAGACGTATTTCCAAGAAAATTTGAAAGTTTCCTGGAAGAAAAAACTTTTTTTCCTTGTTTTTTCGGTTTTTCTCTTTTCCTAACCTTCGGTTCACTCTGCTTCAGAGTGTGCGGAGTGAAAGTGTACTGTTCTCCACTGTATTGCCGGCCGGGATACACAATAAAACAATTGCATGCTGCTGTTTTCATTTCATTAGGCTTCCCGTTCACGTGCGTCCGCGGAAAGCAGTTGGTGAGCTGGAAAATTTCATCGCGTTCCATCCTTTTCTCCCTGCACGGACGCTACGTTTCTACTCAAGCCTAGGAGTTTGGGTGAAATTACAAATTAAAAGAGACGTATTTTGTGTTCACTTTTCCACGGCGGAATGGGTTGAAAATGGATGGAAATTCGGCCTGTGCATAACTGCCGCCATTGCAAGGCGATTGTAGCGTGGGCTTGACCTATCTTTGCCTAACTTCCTCAAGGAGCTTTGTATCTTTATTTAACTTTCGTTAGCACGGAATGTGGGCTATTGCCAATGAAAAATTGCGGGTGCGCTTTATTTGGGCAAAAATTTTCACCAGCCTTTTTTTTCTACTGGCTTCAACGGGGGAGCAATAAACGAGTATTGGAAAGAAAAACAACTTATGCGTAAAATTGGTTGCCACGTGCACGATGTGTATTCGCGTGCGTTGTTTCCCCCGTTGGAAGAAAGCTCCCGAAGTGTTGTGGGGCTTAAAGGCATGGAGTCGAGAGAAAAAAAAACCTCTCACCCTTAATGATAAATGAGACGCTCACCCGCGCTTAACAGGCGGTGGAATGCGAGAAGCAGAACTGTCACGATAATAAAACAAGCTACACGCAGTCACGAATTTTCCTGCTCTCTTTCGCATTCCCATCCCATTCCACCCCTACTCCAACCCGAGGGTTCTTCACAGCAACAATGGTAGAGGGGGAAAAAAACGGTGAAACAAAAAACAATGGCAAATTCATGCCCACCCCCAGTCGGGTTCGGGAGGGAGACCAAAGCCGAAGGTCGAAATGGTCAAACATTTCACTAATTAATCACACACCCAGCAGAGGGCGGCCCAACGTGGTGCGAGCAACAACAACCAGGGCGCGATAAAATCGAACGCGCCGAGTTTGCGGGCGCGCTCCAATGATGGATGTGTGAGTGGGACGAATTGGGGTTGTTGGGGCTTTTTTCCTCACTTCTTCCTGCTCTTGTCGTGCACGCTCCTCGTTGCGCCCGGGAAATCCGATATCGGAAAATTGGATGCCTTCAATCACGCAATACATACGCGGTTCGCACCGAAACCGATAAGATACCGTCCCGTCGCTCCACGCAAAAAACCGAAAACGGGGGAATGAATTACGAGCGGGGGAAAATTGTTTCCGCTTTTCCGATCGACACACGGAAAGGGGTAAGATAAGATGGTGTTTTTGTACATCGGATCGGGGGCGGGCCATAAAATAGATTACACGAAAATCCCTCAATTGTCACAGATCAAACGACAACGGGGCTTTATATTGCCGTAAAATGGTGGTTCGTTGTGGTGTGCTTGAAGCGTTTTTTGACGATTTTCGTGATTTATTTTGATCACGTACGTAGAATTTTCAATGCTTGAATTATTCGAGTAGTTTACAGCCGTGTGCGGTGAGTGATGTTGGAGAAGTTTTTTTTTCAAATAAAAACTTGTATGTTAATTTTTAATTTCTGCGTTCTAGTCGCTGCCGCATCATTTTTACTATGTGGCACATACTTTCAAAGAACAGAATTTTGATATTTTTTTACGAGGAATGGATTTTGGTTTGTTTTCGCACCTAGGTCTTATTCGAACCTTATTGGAGTCTTGTCCGAGCCATATGGTTAGGCTTATGGACAGCGGGTTTTGCGGTGGTCATTTAATTTTCGTTTTACCATCAAATTGAAGTTTTGTTTTAAATTTATAGTTTTTTGTAGTTTTCAGTTTCGTAAAATATATTCAACAGATAAGAGAGGGAATGAAAATTTTCTGAAATTTATCGGATATTAAAGAAATGTATTTTTTTCAACACAATATTTTTTATCCGATATGATTCGTGCGTGAATCCTTATTTGAGAGAGCTTCATTTTTTAAGCTAAAATTTGCTAGCCCGTGTTGCTTGCTACAGTTGCACATTTTATCACTACATAATCAAACCCATCCATCGGGGGCGGGCCATAAAATAGATTACACGAAAATCCCTCAATTGTCACAGATCAAACGACAACGGGGCTTTATATTGCCGTGAAATGGTGGTTCGTTGTGGTGCACTTGAAGCGTTTTTTGACGATTTTCGTGATTTATTTTGCTCACGTACGCAGAATTTTCAATGCTTGAATTATTCGAGTAGCTTCCAGCCGTGTGCGGTGAGTGATGTTGGAGAAGTTTTTTTTTTAAATAAAAACTTGTATGTTCATTTTTGATTTCTGCGTTCTAGTCGCTGCCGCATCATTTTTACTATGTGGCACATACTTTCAAAGAACAGAATTTTGATATTTTTTTTACGAGGAATGGATTTTGGTTTGTTTTCGCACCTAGGTCTTATTCGAACCTTATTGGAGTCTTGTCCGAGCCATATCCGAACCCTATCCAAACCTTACAAGCCATTTTCCCACTCACACACTTTTCTGTAGCATTGAGTCGACGGGTTGTGAGTCTAAACCAAGGTCTGATAGAGAGGAGGTCGATGCATCCCATGTATTTTGACAGCTCATCGGGGGAGTTTCGTTTTGGACCAAACTGTCAGATTTGTTTACGTTTTGCTCTGATGTGATGGTTGTTTTGATTTGCTCTACCATATCGCAACGGCTGGTGAATAAGGAAGTAGAAAGTAGTTCGTAACAGTGCTTAAATAAAAATCAAGGGCTAAACAAAGGTATACAAACAAGCACGCTTTTGGACCAAACTGTCAAAATTACAAAACCAACAAAAGCATCAATGCGACAACCTGGTCCCTAAAGGGACCTTGGTCTAAAGCACAGCCTCAGATGTTAAACGTGGCGCAAATTGAGCATCAAACAGGTACTCAATAGATTTTTTTAACATGCGTGATGCGAGTACTTGAAATATTAGAAAAATCAATAAAATGCAGCAATTGTAAACACTATGTAATTCCGGAGTTTCGCGGATTTTATTTACGGACAATATGGTTATTTACGGAAGGTTCGGAAAGTTTACAAAAAGTGTTCTAGCCATGTCCAGGCCGGCCGTAGGCAATCGGCAGACTGACGTTTCCGGCGAATGACAGTTTTTTGACAAGTAAATCACAATGGTTAGGCTTATGGACAGCGGGTTTTGCGGTGGTCATTTAATTTTCGTTTTACCATCAAATTGAAGTTTTGTTTTAAATTTCTAGTTTTTTGTAGTTTTCAGTTTCGTAAAATATATTCAACAGATAAGAGAGGGAATGAAAATTTTCTTAAATTTATCGGATATTAAAAAAATGTATTTTTTTTCAACACAATTGTTTTTATCCGATATGATTCGTGCGTGTATCCTTATTTGAGATAGCCTCATTTTTTAAGCTAAAATTTGCTAGCCCGTGTTGCTTGCTACAGTTGCACATTTTATCACTACATAATCAAACCCATCCACACACGACACCACCATAGAGCGAGAGCGAGCTTTCACTGAAGTGAGCGGCACATGTCGCGAACGAATCTAGGTCCCGTCGTGGAAATGTTGATGAATTGCACGAAAACTGTCATCGTGTGTCGCGGTGATGGCTATTGTTTGCGCGTGGTGGGTACGCTCGCGCTCTTGAGATAAAACGCCTACACCGCTCCGACGGGATGGGTGAGTGATTGAGCGTGTACCAGCCACCGAACTGCCAAAGCCTGGCTAGATCGCTTCCAAGCTCGCCGGGCTCGTTCGTCCCGTGACCGTGTGGGACATTTAAAATTAGAAACCCACTGACGCTGCCCGAACGGCTAAACCCACACACACATGCATGATGTCATGAGGTTTCCGTTCAATCTCTCTTTATTGGACAGGGCGATTCCGTGCGGAAATTCGAGGCCTGTGGGCCTTGCGGAGGATGCTCCATGCCGAGCAGGCCATCTGGTTGCCGGCTGCCGCTGACACGAAACGTGATCGATTTTTGTCCGCGGAAGTAAACGCATTGCACGTGAAAGTGTTTCGGCGGGGAAAATTTACCCTTCCGATCTCCTTCAAAATGTTGCGCTCGTTTTTGTTCTACCGCCATCCAGCGTTGTGATTCAAAATTACATTTCTGCCCTACAATTTACACTAAAAGCTCATTCACCGGCTTCCTAACCTGGGCGGAATGGATGAAATTCCGCGCCGTTACTAATTGGAACATTACATCCTTTTTATCGACCGGGCCATCATCGTAATTGAATATGCCACGCTCGTCGTTCGCCCACGCCCCCGGGGCGACGGTTCAATTTGATTTTGAATAATTAAATTTCACAAAATCTCCGTACCCGCCGCTGTACGGTGGATGACACTGATAGAATTTTCTGGCACACCTCGTTGCCTGGCCAGGCGTTTGCGCTGGCGCGGCGGTGAAGTTTGCTAAAATCTTTTCACTATCAATCTTGTTTGCTGGTTCGCGAAAAGATAACCGACGGCTGTGCGAGCTGGAAGCGCGTGGTGGCCCACCGTATCGCTTTCCGCAAAATTTGCCAACTAATCCAGCCGATGATCGTGGACCGGCGCGGCCCGGTAAAACGGGAAGGAAATTTGTATAAATAAAAAAAACCCGGACCCGCAAAAGTGAAAAATGGATCTTCAATATTGTTTTCGGGTTTTTTTTTTCAAGTGCCTTCGGCGGCATGCGAATTGGGATTTCTTTTTTTTGTGGACACGAAAATAATGCAAGCTGACTGTTATTTATTCTCTCGTTTGCACCAGGCAGATTTTGATTGACTGTTGGTGGGGTTTGAACTTGAAAAAAATAGAGTTGGGAAGCACAACAACAAAAAACAACAAATAAACAAACTTTTCCCAATCAAAGTTTTACAAAGGAAATGTGATATTACGGCCGGTGTTGATGGAAAATTCGCCACGAAATGATATTAAAAAAAGGAAAAACAAACAAACCGGAAAGAAGTAAAACTCATAATTATGGTCGCAGCAATGGCGGCTCATTATATGACCATTGCCATGCCCACGGTGTGACCGAAACCGAACCGAGCTGAAGTGAAGGTTTTAATTAACAAACGAGCTCCATCTGCCCAGGTGGCCAGATCCGGCTCCGAGAGCTCTGTTTTAGGTTACGGCGTTTGTTTTCCAATCAAGCGGACGTTCCATTGGGCACGAGCGGCCATCTCATTCGAGTGAAGTGACCCAATTTCTGGGCTTTGGATTGGAATGATGTTGCTATTTTCATCGCTTGCCGTATCATATTCATCATATTCAAAGCAGCTCACCGTGATGACGGGTTGCTGGTTTGGGGCGTACGCTTATTTTTAGAACTCATTTGCTTTTGTGGAACCGCACGCATCTCGAGACATGCGTCGAGGCGAGTCACCGGGTACTGTTTCGAGATTTATGCCGTGATTATATGTGTAATAGAAACAGTGCTCTTGATAGACCTTTTTCGAAGGTTGTCTTTCGGAGGTCGTTCGGACAGTCAATACCATGAAAGAGCATTTTAAACACGCACACACACACTCTGACGTGTTAGAAAGCTTCAGCACTTAACTGTCGACATGATTGGAAACTGCTTAACGCTTAATTTAATCGCTGATTAGATCAATTACTAGTCATTTAGACTTCAAACATGTACATAACTTTGTGCTTTAATCATGCCACCCAACGATCCATGATGAACATCTTCAATAAAGCTCCACAGTGAAAGCTTTCAATCGTGCTTTATGTCCGAAAGAACGATCTATATTTTCCAATCACCTTAAAGAGCACCGGGACAAGCCCGAAGATTCCAAACGCAAACGCGGCTAGCAGCTAATGGGATTTTCCGTTCGCAAATGTAGGAGTTCTTGCGAGGATAAATTCGATTTACTGTGGCGCAAAGAACGCAAAGGCGCGCACGGTGGAGGGATTAATGTGTAGCGGCTTTAAAAGACACATTCGTTCTGATTACACCTGCCCGGATCTTGGGCGTGGGGGTGGGTGCGATTCTTACGCCGCGTGAGACACACGCTGCAATATACATAAATTATGATCAAACCGTACACTTACACGTTCGCGAGATAATATTGCGTCGTGAAGTGCTGGTGCCTTGCACAGTGCGAGGGAAGAAATGATGCATGAGCGTAAAAGATTCCACGCAGGCGGGTACGCTACGTTTGCGGGAAACTTTTGGTATGCACACGGTGTGCAGCCACTATCGTTTATGGTTAGTGCAAATGAGAATTTATTTTTTAAAATTTTGAATGAGTAGAGCGTGTTATTGACACGTTTTTTATGACGTCATTACTTAATTAACTACATTACTCGACTAAGGTTAGCAAAATGTAATAAGATTATACTTTATGATGATTGTTAAAAATGCTGAAACCATAAACCGGGTCACTGACTGGCGGCGCGTTGCGCCAGGCCACGGACAAAAGGGAGGGATATAGAGAACACGTTGCACACAGACACAGGAATGAAACTGTCCGATTGCAGGAAATTAATTGATTGCGATTGGATGGAATCGTCGCGCCTCTTTACACAATGCGTTTGTAACAAGCTATAAAATCACATTATTATTGGTAAATATTTGCGCGCGCTGGTGTAAACTATGGGAACACACAAGAAAAAAAGAAGTGTTTTTTATGAAATAATTTTGGTTGGTTTTTACATTATTTTGGGATAAAACATTTGGTTTGGTGTGATTTATTATGTTCGAAATGAGTTTTTCATGTTTATTTCGCTCTTTGGTAGCGTTATTTGTTCCTTCATCATCTTCTTTTATTTAAAACAAAATCAGTGGTATGTATGCACAGGACATTTCGCTTTATTGATTTTATCTGCTATTTTGTTTATTATAATGTTTATATTTATTTCAATAAAATATATGGTATTGTGATCATTGTTGTTTAACTGTATCATTTTGTTATTCTTATTTTTTATTATTCATTATTATTATTATTACTTATTTTTATTATTAATGGTTTCTTTACCAATCGATTTTTTATTATTTTATTTGTTTTACTTTTAGTTTTAGTATTATGATCATAACTATTTAAAAAATGTTTATCATTGTAGTTATCATTTAAAACTTCATTTTTTATTAATGATTGATGAATTTCATTATTATTTCAGTGTTTATACCTCTTTTTATTCATTGTATTATTGTTTTTATTTTTTACTTCATAATTTTATTGTATTTTCCATTTTTTATTTTAATAACTGTAGTGAAATGAACGTTTAATTGAGATTTTAGTTTAGTTGTTTGGTTATGATGATCTTTATTTCAACCTTGTTTCTATCTCTTCTAATTATCACGTCTGAATAAGTGCAGATTTGAAATGTTTTATTTAATAACCTTACTGCCTTTCGTTTCACTCTCCCTTACAAAGCGATGAGGTTCTCATTTAGCAATTAGCAACTCTTGTGTTCAGTGGTTCGAAGGAGGTCACCAAACTTCGGGATGTGGGCGATATGTGTGAAATTTTCTTTGCCATTTTTCACACCACCCGTAGGTGCTAAATTCTGCACACAGCTCAACGCCTATATGCCGCCCTTATGCTGTGCCAATGCTGAGGATCCGTTTTTAAAGCAGTGTTTACCGATCGGCCACTTGTGCGTCAGCACATTTCATCTGTACCTTCAACCACCTTCAAACGGTCAACACCGACCGTTGTGGGTAATGCCTGCCCGATATTAATTTAATTCCATTTCATTAAAACGGCACCTTTTGCGCGACTTGAAAGTCGCCCCGCCCTGGGGGCTGTTTAATTCCAGCGAAACTTTCGATCACCCGGCGGGCGCACCTTCCAATTATGCCGCGGGAAAAGGGTTTCGACGCTTCCCGATACGCCGCGCAGCTAAAGGGCATTTTTTTGTCCGGAAAATATGCAACGTTGTGCAAAACAAAAAAAAACATGTAAGCGTTAAAAATAGCACCGTGTTCTTTTTTGTCAGACTGGAGCTAATTTTGCTCTCCAACCCGCCAACCTTATTCTTAGCACGGTATGGGGCGAAGTCTACCCGTGCGAAAACCACATGGAAAAGGCCTGTTCAAAGGCATAATTTCTCACGCAACTGGGCTGCTGCTACTGCTGCAAAAAGAAAACAAAACATCTTTTGAGAAAAAAAACTCTCATTCTCATTCTGCTCCTGCTGGGCGAACTTTCTTCATGTTCGTCAAGATCGCGCCGGCAAACCGTTATGCGACACACGCTTGCTCCTTTGGCGGCCCAGGTTCACGTTCCGTGAAGGATATTCGTCCAAAGGACATGGTGAGCTGGCAGCAAAAAAAAAACATAAAAAGAAACTTCTTCTCTCGGCCAAAAATAGCGTGCACACCACGCACACCTTCCTACCTTCCTGGTGTGGGAGAACACTGCGGCTGGTTGACTGAAAAGCTTTGCCCAGGAAAATGATTTCCCGCTTCCGGGAAAAGGGTTCAGACGATCGGGACTCCCACCCCCAAACGAAAAAATCGTATTACTCCCAGGGTTTCAGCGTTCCTTTCGCCATCATCATGATCTGAACCTCACCCCGAAATCATTGTGCCGAAAAGGTAAGCAAATACACCCACACGCGCACACCGTGGCGAAGGAGATGAAACAAAGCAAAAGGGCGTGCTAAAAAGGGAAAGCAATTGTAAAATTATTGATAATTCTCTCTCGAACGAGACGCCACCTTTTTCTCCATTTTTTTTTTGTGGTTCCATCCGGGAACTTTCTTCCGGTATTTGAAACGCTTTCCAGAGATTGAGAGGACGTGTACGGGTTTGTATGTTAGCAAACAAATAGTGTCCCTTAAAGGATTGCGCAGTTTAAGCAGTTTTCGGTCCGATATTTCGTCCAGCTCCTGACCCTTCAAATCGACGATCGCTGCACGGGCAGAAGAAAGCTATCGAGCCTCCCAAAAACCGCACGCAAAACGGTAGGGATTTTAGTGATGCGTACCTAAAACGGACGCTCAATGAAGCGTGTGTGGGAGGAAAAGGATTGCTTTATGGACGAGTGAGAGGAAGTGGCAGCAAATTATCGATCAAAGCTGCGAATGCCAATGAAGCGATAAGAACAAGAGAAGCAACACAACAACAACAACAAAAAACAAAAGCCATGCAACGAAACCAATCCTTCGAATGTTCTGGACCCAATTTTCCCATCCGATACGCATTAAGTACCGGGACCGGGTGAAGATAGGATCCTCCCTCCGGTCTCGCAAAAGCAAAAAGGATTGCTTTGATTTTTTGTTGCTGCGTGCCTATTGTTTTTAACTACCAACGCGTTGTTGCTTCCGTGCTGTCCTATTTTCGTAGCGCAACAGGATGCTTCGAGCCCAAAATCCTCTTAGCCATTTTGATTTCGTGAGTTTGCTGCTGCCGGAGGAGAGAGAGAGTAGGAGGCTCCTGTTGAATTAGAACATCAAGTGCAAAGGGAACATGGTTTCATTCGCGCAAGCCAAGTATGAAAGGAATGTTTGAAGTTCCGGAAGCCACGTGGGCAACACCGGGCAATGCAGCATGCGAACCTCTTCCGCTTTCACGAGAGAAGGATTAGAATTATCTCGTTCTTTTGTGATTTTTCGTGCGCGCGGCCAAGTCAAGCACAGGCAATAAGCTAGACGCCAAATGTTGGTGTGTTGTGTGCGGGTGTTTGGGTGCTCGATGGCTGGATCGGATTCTTTTCTAATTAATTTAAAAAGCAACAACAAAAACCAACAAAATCAATTTAATTGGCTCATGCTACATCGTTGGGATTCTTCGCGTGTCCTGCTTCATGGTTTCATGATTTCGTCCGGTGCAAAAGATTAACTTCTTTGCCAGGACGCGCGCCTCCGGGGCAATTGAAGGCGCGATCGGTTGAAGTGGTATTCGGCTGGCTGAAAAGGGGTTTGTATGTGCTAGCTCGTTTAATAAAAATTGTTTCAGTGTCAATATGTATTCTACTTGGCAAACTCACTCGCTCCGGGAACGTATGCCCTGGTGTTCATTTTGAGTTCATTTTCAAGAAAATGAATTCCCAGAAACAATTCACCTTGTTCGATTTGGCCATTTTTTATTTGATATTTCTTTTGTGCATTGCTTGACTCATATATAATTATTATCATTTTTTTGTAAAACCTTTTAAATTCTTACTCTGTCTCCAGTTCTTTCCTAACTTTATCCCTCTGTGTCTCGTTTGTTTTTTTTTATTTTTTTATGTTTTGCTTTTTTGTTCAAACCATCTTTTTGTTTTACATAAAAAAAAACTGCGTAGGAACAATCCTCCTCTCAGAGCACATCCTTTCTGTGTTATCACCGTGTGCCAGCGAGGTTTGCTGATTTTGCGGTGTATCAATTTTCGACATCAAATCACCATACAACCCCGCACCGGCTTTCGCCCGCTCTTGCGTCCCATCCAAGTCAAACCGGCGCGCCCAAACACGACTCCCAAACCGAAGGATCAAAAGATTTAACAGCCAAGGTGAATTTATTCGCACCGGCACGATGGGGCTCGTGTGCGTGAGGGCGGGTGTGTGTGTGTGTGTATATTGATGATCGGTACCGGAGTTTTATTTATCCCGGATCCTTTCATCTTCCGCCCTTTGAGTGTATCTGTGGTGTGAGTGTATCTGTGTGAGTGTACCTGAATGGCGCAACATAATCCTTGAAATCTGCATGATGGGTCGGTTTTTTTATTATTTGCAAACGGGTTTTATTTCCATGCTTTGTGTGTTCTCATCGTTTCGTTTTGTGTGAAGGGCGCAAGATACACGACTCATTTCGTGTGCTTGGAATTAGAAACTTGGGAAAAAAATATACTCGAACGCTTACAGTCCGTCACGTAACTATAAGTCCACCTGTTA
>KZ067367.1:19406-36772 GCA_002091845.1 Anopheles cracens | reverse complement strand
ACGTCGGCGTGTGCCCGCTCGACGTTTCTTTTGTTACGAGGGGCGCGCTCGAAAACCGTTTCGGACTTCGTTATCGATCTCTTTGTTTTGTTGGCTAGTGAAAGGGGGTGGGGTGGGGAGGCGGTGGTGCCTATGATACATATAATGTAGCAGTAAAACACTCGCAAACGCTCCGAAGCGTGCTAGGCTTGGCGTGGTTGTAGTGGTAGCGAAACTCGCCCAAGAGTCAATAACATAACCTCAATTGAGAGCGGGATTGATGGTAATAAATACAATAAGGAACTAATTAGAGAAAGTGAGCAGAAAGGACAGCTACCGCGTACAGTGGGAGGTTGGGGGTGGAAGGTGACGTTCGGTTTGTTGAACCTAATTTTCCTCCGAGCGCGTCCCCTCATGTCCCTATTTCCTGGCATTTTTTGTGCTCAGCAACGTCACTCTCTAGTCGTTTGTGGAAGCGGAAAGTTCTCACGTGCAGCAGCACCAGTGTATGTGTGTGTGTTTGTGTTTCGTGTCAGTGTCAGAGTCCAGTGCTCTGAAGCATTTTTATTTGTTACCCGATTCCGTTTCGGTGGCGCTGCTTTTTTATCGCTTTTTTCCCCCTCTCCACAAGCGCTCAATCCCATCTTAGTCGAAGCGCAGCGCCTTTCCCGCAGAAGCGTAACTTCGAATCTGATTATGATGATTGACAGTTCGATTTGGGGTGCGATCTGGCGGTCGTTTTTTTTCTTGGATTTTCAGCCAGATAGTGCACCGCGTTCGAGCGTTCGGAGAAATGCGGCGCAAAATGTTCGGCTTGACATACACGCAGGATAAACAGTGTTGTTTTCGTCCGGCCATTCGTTTTGTATTGATTTATGATAATATTTTCATGCCAAAAGGTTCTCTTGTTTGCTTCTCCATGCTTTGTTTTGTGCAATGTGAAAATAATCACGCCTTCGTGACGGGAAGACAACTTTCAATCGCTCTAATGGAGTCGGACGACGCGCTCTTTCTTCCGCGACGCCCTCGATTGTTGGTCATATTTGAGAGCGTTGCAGGAAGAAATTGAACGAGCGCAACAGAAACTTCGGCTTTGACAAATAGTTGTCATTGGAAACTCGGCGCAAACGGTCCACCGTTACCACGCGTCAGGCAACTCAAGCATTAAGCCCGCGTTACGCACACAAAAGACCCGCGCTTCTATCGAACGAACGAAGAAAAATCACAAAAAGGACACATCTCCACAGCAAGAAAGAAAACAAAAAACGTTGCCGCCGTGTGTTTCTGTGTAATGAAGCGTTTCTTCATTGCTAAAGTGGCTGCTAGGTGGCGAGCATGAGATGACGCTGAGGGGTATCTCTCCCACGTAATCTGAAACTTCATTAATTATTGCGTGCGCCTACGAGAGCAAGCAGGAAACAGGTGATTTGTTCTCGTTAATAGAAAATGATAACGATGGAGACGCATGGTGCCTTTCAAAGCATGACGCGTTTTAAAAATTGCCTGTCATAATATTGGCAACTTTGTTTGCTGTTTGTTTTACAATGTTTTTTACTGAAACCGAGGACAACTTTATCGCTTTTTTAAATTTGAATTATGTTTATTTTATTTTGTTTACTTGTTTATTTCATTACATATTTTTATTTGAACTATTTATGTTATTTTTACTCATGATTTTTACTTTAAAAATGTCTTTCACGTTTTACTCGGAGAAAGAACCACCACTCTCTCTCTCTAGATATTCTCTAATTGTCTTTTCAACACATCTATGACGTCATGATAGAACTTTCTCATCATAACGAGCTCGACCTCATGACGTCATTGATGTTTTTTCATCTAATTGGAAGTAACATTATCCCTCTCTCTCTGTCTGTTCCTCTCTTTACTTCTTTTTCTCTTATGGACACATCAATATACCAATTCTCTCGAGCTTTGTGAATAGGATAAACATCCTAAAAGTCTTATAATCATTTTTTTATTATAAATACACACGTTTTTCCTGTTAATTAAAATTAAAAATGGTAAAAGGAAATAAGAGGAAGTAAAAGGATGAAGAGGCCTGCTGCATCTAACAGCTTTTTATCTCAACCCTGCGTCCGTTATTATCAAAAAAAAGCCTTGGATTAAAATAAGGCTGCTATGCTACAGGTTTTTTGTTCTAGTGTTTTATTTTTGGCAAATTAAATATAACGTGGGAAAAGGTTTTTTTTAATCTCCAATTTATGTTTATGTTCACAACTTTTAACGATTTCGCAACAAAGTGTGTACGATCACGCTCCTCCGTTTGGTAGAATCGATAAAATGCGAAATGCGCTCTGTCTATCCAATCGTAAGAGATACAAAAATAAAACAACTTTTCCAAACATGTCACATTCACAAACTTGCGACGCGATGATGTGCCGCTCGTCCCAGTTTGCTTCGGACCGGAATCCAACCAAACCGTGGTCGGTGCACTATTTCACAAAAGTTTTGTTTAGCCGCTCGTGCCGCCCGTATCACGCCCGGTGGCAGCCGATGCGTTTCCAGCTCGCTGAGCTAGAGAATTTGATTTTGAAACGTTCCAAACCCGAAAACTTGTGCTCTTCTTGCGCTTGTGTGTTCGTGTGTGCGGCTGACTCTCGCTGGAGGCGTAAAACTTTGCTTGCCTCCCCTCCCCAGGGAGACTCTCCTTCCTCTCCACCCCCCTTGGTCCCCTTCTCAAGCTGATGTCGGTTTGATTTTTGGTTTTGCGAAACTTGCGTTGTTTTCGGTGGTTTTTGTGTGTTCTGCAAATTGAAATCGATGCGGCCACGTTCGCGCTCCGCTATCCGGCGTTGGGAGAACCTGAGCATCCTCTCCTTAGCGCTACGCTCATTTAGATTAGTTTTCTTCGCGCAGTCACCCAACCCAACCGACCAACCGAATTCGCTCACTTTTCAACGTACTCAAACACGCCTGTTTCGCTTTTATTTCTGCGGTTGGCCGCGAAATGGATTCCTCCGTTGCTCGGGGCTCTACGCGCGGCAGGAAAATCCAAACACCGAGTGGATCATCATTAGAATGAACCCATCGGTGCGTGAAACGTACCGGAAAGCAAATAAATGTGAAGCGCACAGTAGCCAAGCTAAGCCAGAAGAACTAAACTGGCCTGGTGTTTATTGAGACGGACGGTTTGTAATTGTAAATTGTAATGTTTTATTGGTTCGCTCTCCTGGGCGTGTGGAGGTGGCGATTATGGTGGGATGGGGGCCTACGCTTCGATCGTTTATCTTAGAGAAGGTGCGCTCCGGAGCAAGGCAGCATTTGTTGAACGGACTTCGAGAAATTGTTTGAAATTTATTCCTCTATTAAGATCTGTCTATTGATGAATTTATTTGCTTTTTCACCGGTAGCTATGCTGGAAGAGGCTTTGAATTGTTGTGTTAAAATCGTGGAAAAACTATTTCGACTAAAATATTATGGCATTTTGAACCTTCCCGCAAAGAAAACTCTTGGAGAGTTCGTGACAGAACGCGTTGAAATTTGGTTTGTTTGTTTTGACTGATATTTTATTATTTTTACCACGGTTGAGTGAGACCATGACTGTTTTTGGTTTGCCTGATTCTCGCAGGTCTTGAAAACGCAATGACATAAAAATACGCAAAAAATAAATAAAGATTGGAAGAATCCCTAACCTTCAATATTTATTATTTTTGATATATTTGACAACTCTCAATATCTGAAGAAATGTCTCGTTTTGTACTTTTTAAATCTGCCATAGTAATGTTTGGTAGATAGCATTTAGAGCATTTACATGTCTTTATAGTGTTATACCGTGTCCAAGCTTATCCTACCCAACACTTGGATGTTGAGAGAAGAAAATTTTGTTAAAAGATGTAAAGCTCAGTCACAAAGTCTCAGAGTCGCGCAAAATTTGGACAACGATGTTTCACAATTAAATTGGAACCAGTTGTCCTCTTTCGCCAATACGTTGAAAATAAGCTGGATAGAATGCAAGAATAGCATAGAAAAAAAAATCGCTAAAACTTTCCCCGTTTCGTCTTTCGAGATTGTAACGAACTTCGTTTGGTTGTATTTAATTCCCACCACTCCGGTCCTAGTGCCATGAATCATGAAGCGGAGCCATTTTCCCTCCAGAAGCACACTATCCAGCCCTCTCTCCCTCCCCCCACCGTCACCTCCCCCCTTCCCAACACCTTGCACAGGGGGATACGGAAAATGTCATCATCATTTTTCAACCGATTGACAAGGGCACAGAGAGAGGCACACCCCGTGGTGAGTGGGCGGGGTGATAGGATGACGCTCGTGTGGATAGAGTGGGGCGAGGAGGTTTGGGAGGGAATGAAAGATAATCATCGTAATGCAATATGCAACCGACAGCGTCTCGTCCCCGTGGCGCAGGGCGCAACTTGCGCTTCGCTGCAAGTGTAATGAAACACCATCGTTTGTGGGGATCACGGAAGGAAGAACCGAAGGAAAACTGTGACCTAATCGCCTCCGCTCTCTGTGTGTGTGCGTGTGCCACCGATGTGCCAGTGGTCCAGATCTCACGCTGTTACGAAAGATTAGACCGATGATGCAAGACGAACGCGCAAATGGCGTACATGGACAAAATGGAAGAAGCCGAACTTCAGAGACATTCCAATTGGGATTGAGTTTGTTTTTTTTTTGGTAACGAATTTGTGTTGTGGTTTTCTAGAAGTAGCTCAACGAGGCCGATTTTTTCGAAAGCAGCTCCCATAAGTTATACTCCAACCTCTTTTTCGAGCATATAAAACAAATTCTTGAACAAAACTAAAGCTCTTTTGCATAAAACAACACCCGGGATGTGGCCGGGAGATGTGAACGGGATTGTCAAACATGTCGAGCTTAATTAATTTCACAGCGGAATCTTTTTCTACCAAACCAACCCCCGCCCAAACCAACGTTCTGTCAGTCTGGGGAATGCAAATAATATGGAAATATTGGGCAGATCCCGCCCATAGGCCGTCCCGGGTGCCGCTCCGAACCCGAAGTCAACCGCTAACGCGTGGGTCATTAGGAAGTCGAAGTCTGTCGAACATCATAAACCACATGCTGTGCTCTGTGGTTGCGTCGTGTTTTAGGTTTAGGGTGGGTGGGTGCCTGTGTGTGTGTGTGTGTGTGTGGTGGAGCTACTCCATCATGGCCAATTGCACGCCGTGAGGCGTTCCTCTCCATAGAACGCACACCCCGGAACACTCGAGATCAGATTCCACGGTCGGTGGCCGTGGGCTCCGGGAGACGATCTATATTGAGCCAGCTCGGGCTCTGCGTGTCGCACGTGAAGTGGAACGTTTGCATAATCTTGCCGGATGGTGGAACGGCTGCTGTTGCGCGGGCGTGTACTGGTGGTTAATATTTTCCACCGAAGTCGACCCTGGCCGAAACGTAATATAGAAACGGGAAATGTGCGATACGCCGGGTGATGCACTAGGTTCACTTTCCCGACCCTAATGTCGGGGAATATTCTCGGCCGGAATGACGGCACCACAGTAGTTTCGGAATGATCCTGGGCCGCTGGGTGATTTGACGCTACAAAATCAGTTGTCTTCCGCCAACGCCAACACTGATGGAATTTGTCCGATAGCACTATCGTAACGATGTTTCCCTTCCTCTAGTGTTGTATCTTAACAGCCGTTTGGATGGCAGGATGTTGTCAAGTGAAGTATGCAATCTGCGATGCAAATTATATGATTTTAGAAGAGTGTATCAGTTTTGGACGGATGAAATGAATCACTTAAATAATGTTTCTAAATAAAAAAAAGTTTTATACATTTTCTTTTGAAAGGAAAGTAATGATTTCTATGTGCTTTGAAATGTTATACAATGTTCTAAAAGTCTCGAAGAAAATGTAATGCTACAATGTGTTGAATGGTTTGAATGTTTTATAAGCTTTCCGTTTCTTTTAAGCTTTTATTTCCTTTTAAAAACCAGTGTTATTAAAAGACAACCAATACTTGCAAAATGGTAAATTTTACATGAAAATGACAAAACAAACTATCGAATTGTCAAAAACGACCTACTTGATGGTCGTAATGGCAACATTAAGTGAAGAAATTGATCATTGTTCATCAATATTGGTTGCAAACTAAGGGCAGGCATATGTTTCTAATACTTCCATGCTAATATTAGCTGTATTTCCAGTTATTAAAGGTTTTTGTTAGGTTTGCCGAACACTGGAACTAAAAACAGTGTGTTCATTTTGATCGATTGTTTCTTTGAACACTCATTCGTAGCACAATAAGTGTACAATAATTTAAAAAATCTACAAAAATGTTTCTACCGAAAAACATTCTAAGAGATAAAAAGATAGTAAAATAAAGAAAGTAAAGAGAGTGAAACTGCTTGAAAGTTGCCGAAAAAGCAACTGCTCGATAAATCGCCTTTTGTTTTAAATCGCAAAATTCCACGTTGCCCATTTTTCCCATTGTCCATCGATGTGGGCGGTTTTCTTCGTTCTCTTGTGTCACTGCACTTGACAGTTGCGTGTAGTAGTGCCGTTGACAGCTGTCAGTGCAAATGGCATAGCATAGCGTCCATTCATCTTGTGTGTTTCTCTCTCTCTCTCTCTCTTTCTCATGCACCCACACAACCTTTATCGTCGCAACAAAACGACAAACCAATGTTGTGTTCAAATCGATGTTTTGTTTTCACGGTGAAATATTTTAGAAGTCACATTTCTTTTTTTTTGTAATCCTGCCGTTAAAAATAATCTCCTTAATGCTCCGAGCCGAGCAGCACATTTAGTGATTGCTTTCTTCCCCTGCTCGGTTCCAGTTTCACAACCGGTTGCGGCCCAATGCAGTAAATTGCTTCTATTCAATTTGGTCCTCTTGTTGTGTTTGATAGTAAAATTTCATCCAGCATCAACAAAATCCTTTTTTTTTGTATACCGCGCATCCCTTGTCGTGTTACTGCAGCGATCGGGGCGCTGCAATCGGAATGAGGATTAATTCAATTGCACTGTCACCGGCGGCCACAGCCGGGTGTTGCCAGCCCGGGAACAACGGCTAGATTGAATTTGGATTTTATACAATAATCCAATTATCCACCCTTGGAGCGACGGAGAGCACGGTGCCGGCGTTCCGAAGTCAGGATGGAAGTGTGCGGAAGCCAGCAGTGGCGCACTTACAATTGCCAAACCACACGTTGCCAAGTGCTATTTGTTGTTGCACATGATTTGTAATCGTGCATCTGCTGCGGCGACCGTGTCGGAAGTGAGAACGGGTTAGAAATGGTAACTGAAAGGCTTTGTGCAGTCTGGCTACAAATTAGTGCAACTATTTTATTTTATTTAAAAGTGCTTTTAAATTTTATTACCTTTTTTGTTTTTACAGCATGTCTTGTTTCTGTTCATCCTCTTCCATATTTGGGTTAAAATTTTCAAACAAACGTGTTCTGCTTCTGCTTTCTCGGCACAACAGAAGAGATACAGTTTGTGGGCTATAAACTGCGAGGAACCAAATATTTGCCCAAGACCATCCCATCTCTGATCAAACCGCAATCGATCATAAATTCCCCGACGCGTTTCTTGCTCCGTGCCTCGGATGGAGCTATTCCTCCGCAAAGTGTCACACGGCAAGCGACACATACACACACACGTACACTCGAGTGTCACACCGTTTGGCCATCGTTTTTCCATTTTCTTACCGGAAAGATTGATCGGCCGGGAAATGGATAAAATTCGATTCCATGTTCCCTGGCCGTTGGTAACAGTGCGAGTAGCGGGCGGAGGACGAAAAGGACGACACATTTTGACAGCCGGCCTCTCGGAAAACAACGAAGTTGACCTTTTGCAGGCCCCCCCACGCACGCACGCACGCACACGGGGACACAGATTTTCGTCTAGCATGAAAGCATTCTGTTCGCGACGGTTCGTTTGGTACGCATCTTCGCCCCACTCGGCAGCGCCGGGCCGCCGGATTCTGTTAATATTGTTTGGCGGACCTTGATCTAATCCGCACCACCCCGGATGAGCGGTTCTTCGTTTGTTTTGCGTTTTGTTGTTGCATTTTCCGGTACAGTGCGGCGTTTTTTTTCGTTGTGTTTGCGTTAGCGTTGATAATGATGAAGTATGCTGCCGACGACGAAAAATCGATCAAGCTCAAGGTGGAGGGGTGGAAAACAAGAAATTTCGACATCGATTCGAGCGCCACCCATATTTTATCGGCTCATGCGGAGCTGCGCGGTTCTAAGTTTTGTTTGCCGCACGGAAAAGGGAAAATCGAAAATCAATTTTCCCATCTTTGTCAACTATTCAAATTTTACGAATGTAAGCATACAAACAGACAAACAGCCGCCAATAGCCGCCTCCTGACAATAAACAGGATGAAACCGCAAGGTGTAAACAGCTTCAAGATGGGAATCAGGCATGCCGGACAAAACCAAACTGTCTCGTTCCATGTCTTGTTTGTCTGGCATGTCAGGCATGTCTAACGAAGCACATCATATGGAGGTACTTAGATTTGATCCGTATTTGTCTTGTTCGATGTCTTGATCGACGGCTCATAGAGCCATGCCTTAGAGATTATGGTTAGCATTGTACCGACTTTAAAAATGGAGCATGACCTTCAACAAGTTATCCAATCCATGCATAAAACACTACACCAAGTTTACCGGGGTTTGTGTGAATCTAGTACGTAGATTTGTCAAAAATTAGTTTTCTTCCAGGACCTTTTGATGCGTTTCGATGACTGACTCTACGGTGTTGATGGGAAGACCAAACAAGTCAGACTTTAGAGACTTACGTCTTAATGGATCAAAATGATCCGCTGCGTACCTGGTAGTTACCGAATTGGACACTACGTTGAATAACTCAGAGTCCCAAAGCAGATTGTTTAGAGTTTTTAACTTACCCGGCAACGCCGGTAGGTTGTAATTTCTTGACTTTGAAGATAGCACCAATAAACATGTCCTGATAATTCCAATTTATGAATGAAAAAGCAATCAAACAATCAATTATTCTTAGCTCCAGCAAATTCTGGCGACCGAAATTGGAAAGGCCACGAGCTTCCAATTAGCCACAACAAAATAGAAAGAGACCGAGCCAAGACTTTTGAAACTCTTCGGCCCTGGTCAAACCCTACACCGAACGCGAACAAAAAGCATCCACATCGTAGTTTGCTACTCATCAATTATGAATTATTGATGAGTAAAAGTTACCGAAACATCGTTTTTACGGCGCAGCCCATTTGACTTGCATGACTGCCAGCAACGATGACGTCGTGCCCAACTATTCCAATCCATATGATTAATGATGCGTCTCCCTCCCGCACAGGTCGGTGTGCGCACAGCAGTGGAATAGCTAAAACCGCACATTGATATTTCACAAGCCTGGCCATCACCATCACCACCACCGTCACGTCCAGAACGAACCGCGGCCGGTTCCGATCGATCGTGGCCGGTTTGTTTTTAGCAATTCATAAAGCTGCCCTCGGGTCGAAAATAAATTACATTACCGTGCCAACCGTCGGTGGTGGTGTATTTATTTATCTGTAAGGGGTTACCCACCCACCAAGGACGACACCGGACGAGGATGTGTCCGTAATCGATAGCACCCCAGCCACTAGCTCGGAAGGTGGCTAGAGAACCGTCTCCCAACTCCACGAGCCGACGAGGCTACACACGGAAAAGGTCATGCGACTTGCTTCGTTACCTCTCGGGCGGGAAGAAACTAATCCATTTCCGGATTTCATTCGCCCCACCGACGGGTACTATCGATTTTGCGTTTCAATTGACCACACCACACGGGAGAAAGCGAAGCGGTCGGTTCGGTCTCTATTTGCAACGTGAACTTACACCGTCCTACCACCGCCCGAGCCTTTGCAGCACAACCACCAAAGGGAACGGGGGGCATCCATTACCGGAAAGTAAAACACCCGAAACAACAATCCGGAGGAGATCTAACTCAAATCCCCCGGGGGCTTTACCGTGTCAGCGAAGCGATTCCCGCGGAACCCGGGGAACAACGAAACACGCAAAGCGAAGCAAAACACGCTCGAAATTAAAATTCATCAAGCGAAACACGGCACAACACGATTCCTTGAAAGGTCCGTACACTGCTGCTACTGCCGCGGAGTCGTCGGCCTGGCGCGAGTCAATTTTGTGTTGCCCCCGCGGTCGTCCAGTCGGACTGGAGATAAACAGGATCCAAGTGTGTGTGTTTCCGTGACCATTGCCCGGGAAGTATGGACGAATCCCACTCCGCCCACAATCCCACAGGCCAGCACATGTTGTGCCGCTTTCGTTCCTCTTACTTTGTGCTTTTATTTTACCACAAAACAGTCACAAAACGACCCAAAAGCATCCAGAGCAGCAGCAGCAGCAACGTGACGAAGACAAATGATGCGGTTCCGGGCGTACGTACTCAGAGCGACTAACGTGTGCGGGTTTCACCTGGCACGCTGCGTTTGAATGTGTGTGTGGCCAGGACTTGAGGGAACACGTCGTGGTGCTCGAGTCGATTTCCGCTTGGCTCTTTTCCAACCAACGGTAACACGGATGTAGACAAACCGCACAAAATAGTGAGATCTTTAACAAAACTATCACGCCTAGCATAGCTCGGCAAGCATACACTCAAGTCGCAAATTGGATTTTTTACCTAAAATACATTTTTTTTACTATTTTTCAAACGACTGTTTTCGTGTTTTTGTTGTATTAAGCCGAAAAAATGTCACAAAAGTAACACCATAAACACCGAGTGGTACTTTTGATGATTTTTTTAGGATACCTTTATATACCAAGTAGAAGATTGAATAGCTTTTCCGACTTTAAACATTTTCAGTTTGCATTTATACACTTTTATAACTTTGTTGTACACTTTGTTTTATCTCCTAGTGTTGATCATCCGTTCTCTGTTGTATTTTCATGTTGTCATAGTGAGTGAAAACATTTAAAATTTGTTAACACTTGCTTGGATGTGAGATAGAAACTGTGTTAGCACTTGATAGCAAAAACTAATTACTAAACTCTTTAAAAGAATTTTTGAATGTGTTTCAAAAGTATAAGAGTGCAATTATTCAGCGAAAAAAAAAGATAAAACAAGCAATAAATATAAGCATTTTTTTTATTGAAAAATATCACGAAAAAAATAGCCTGAGAACGTATTCACGAGATCGCAGAGCACACTTTTCCTTCGTAGGAAGTCTCGGTTTGGATAACAATTGAAAATCTGTTCCATTTATCATGAATAGAAGATGTGAAAGGCTCAGGAAAAATTCGCAAAAAATATGTAATAAAAGGAAAGGATAGAATTTAACAAAAGTTAATAAAAAATAGTGATTAAAACCATTGCTTTGCGCACAAAGCAAATCACAAAACCCAGTTTTACAATGTAAAAAAAACTTCAATACATACGATAAAACAAAGCAAAAGTTTTCAAATGTTCATCATCTTTAATCAACCAATAATTATGATAATATCAGGGTTATTCAGCGATAGCGACATCATAACACACCACTACGCGTTAGAGAGGATTAGTAGTTCGAGATTTGATCCCAGGCCGGCACAAATGATGCAAATGAGCTCTCTGCCCTTGTCAACTGCTGTATGTGTCCACTCATTCCAGTGTACGTTAAAATTAAACAAATACTTTTTCGTGTGTGTTTTAGCTTGCAATTAAGATGAAACATATTATTGCGGATTTAGGAATGATTGTTACATTCCAATTTTTTTTTCACTAGCCGAAGGTTTCCTTCAGCTTCAGCCAGCTTCTGTGTGTTGTACCGAAATCTGTCCAAAAATGAAATCCTCGCCCAGCTGTTCCACAACACAACAAGGGTCGTGTTGTCTGGAAAAAAAAACCGGACGCAGAAAAAACCGCCCCTCCCACGCGGAACGCAAAGAAGACCAAGAAAGCACAACAGAGACACAGGCAAATCCCTACTCCTGGACCCGTCGTCCGTGTTGGTCGTGGGTGGGCCCCCACAACGCTCGTTATCCTATCAAAACCTGCTCCGTGAACTGGGTTGGACCTCGGTGGACCAGGGATCGCTGACGAATGAGTCGCGTTGGTTTTCATTTCGGTTGTGCTGCTATTCCACTGTATCCTTCGTTCTACATTCGCACTCCGCCCACACGCACGCGTTTCTGTTTTGTTTTCCCGAATGGAGGCTGGGTGGGAGAGGGTTTGACTTAGGTCGGGTGGGTTTTCCGGGGATTTTCCAACGGTTTAGCTTCTCGTGCCCAACGCCTTCCACTGTCCGCTGTCCGCCAACCGCACGTGGGTGTGTGTGTGTTTTGTACGTGTGAAGATGGGAAAATTGATTTTCGATTTTCCCTTTTCCGTGCGGCAAACAAAACTTAGAACCGCGCAGCTCCGCATGAGCCGATCAAATATGGGTGGCGCTCGAATCGATGTCGAATTTTCTTGTTTTCCACCCCTCCACCTTGAGCTTGATCGATTTTTCGTCGTCGGCAGCATACTTCATCATTATCAACGCTAACGCAAACACAACGAAAAAAAACGCCGCACTGTACCGGAAAATGCAACAACAAAACGCAAAACAAACGAAGAACCGCTCATCCGGGGTGGTGCGGATTAGATCAAGGTCCGCCAAACAATATTAACAGAATCCGGCGGCCCGGCGCTGCCGAGTGGGGCGAAGATGCGTACCAAACGAACCGTCGCGAACAGAATGCTTTCATGCTAGACGAAAATCTGTGTCCCCGTGTGCGTGCGTGCGTGCGTGGGGGGGCCTGCAAAAGGTCAACTTCGTTGTTTTCCGAGAGGCCGGCTGTCAAAATGTGTCGTCCTTTTCGTCCTCCGCCCGCTACTCGCACTGTTACCAACGGCCAGGGAACATGGAATCGAATTTTATCCATTTCCCGGCCGATCAATCTTTCCGGTAAGAAAATGGAAAAACGATGGCCAAACGGTGTGACACTCGAGTGTACGTGTGTGTGTATGTGTCGCTTGCCGTGTGACACTTTGCGGAGGAATAGCTCCATCCGAGGCACGGAGCAAGAAACGCGTCGGGGAATTTATGATCGATTGCGGTTTGATCAGAGATGGGATGGTCTTGGGCAAATATTTGGTTCCCCGCGTTTATAGCCCACAAACTGTATCTCTTCTGTTGCGCCGAGAAAGCAGAAGCAGAACACGTTTGTTTGAAAATTTTAACCCAAACATGGAAGAGGATGAACAGAAACAAGACATGCTGTAAAAACAAAAAAGGTAATAAAATTTAAAAGCACTTTTAAATAAAATAAAACAGTTGCACTAATTTGTAGCCAGACTGCACAAAGCCTTTCAGTTACCATTTCTAACCCGTTCTCACTTCCGACACGGTCGCCGCAGCAGATGCACGATTACAAATCATGTGCAACAACAAATAGCACTTGGCAACGTGTGGTTTGGCAATTGTAAGTGCGCCACTGCTGGCTTCCGCACACTTCCATCCTGACTTCGGAACGCCGGCACCGTGCTCTCCGTCGCTCCAAGGGTGGATAATTGGATTATTGTATAAAATCCAAATTCAATCTAGCCGTTGTTCCCGGGCTGGCAACACCCGGCTGTGGCCGCCGGTGACAGTGCAATTGAATTAATCCTCATTCCGATTGCAGCGCCCCGATCGCTGCAGTAACACGACAAGGGATGCGCGGTATACAAAAAAAAAGGATTTTGTTGATGCTGGATGAAATTTTACTATCAAACACAACAAGAGGACCAAATTGAATAGAAGCAATTTACTGCATTGGGCCGCAACCGGTTGTGAAACTGGAACCGAGCAGGGGAAGAAAGCAATCACTAAATGTGCTGCTCGGCTCGGAGGATTAAGGAGATTATTTTTAACGTCAGAATTAAAAAAAAAAAGAAATGTGACTTCTAAAATATTTCACCGTGAAAACAAAACATCGATTTGAACACAACATTGGTTTGTCGTTTTGTTGCGACGATAAAGGTCGTGTGGGTGCATGAGAAAGAGAGAGAGAGAGAAACACACAAGATGAATGGACGCTATGCTATGCCATTTGCACTGACAGCTGTCAACGGCACTACTACACGCAACTGTCAAGTGCAGTGACACAAGAGAACGAAGAAAACCGCCCACATCGATGGACAATGGGAAAAATGGGCAACGTGGAATTTTGCGATTTAAAACAAAAGGCGATTTATCGAGCAGTTGCTTTTTCGGCAACTTTCAAGCAGTTTCACTCTCTTTACTTTCTTTATTTTACTATCTCTCTATCTCTTAGGATGGTTTTCGGTAGAAACATTTTCGTAGATTTTTTTTTAATTATTGTACACTTGTTGTGCTATGAATGAGTGTTCAAAGAAACAATCGATCAAAATGAACACACTGTTTTTAGCTCCAGTGTTCGGCAAACCTAACAAAAACCTTTAACAACTGCAAATACAGCTAATATAAGCATGGAAGTATTAGAAACATATACCTGCCCTTAGTTTGCAACCAATATTGATGAACAATGATCAATTTCTTCACTTAATGTTGCCATTACGACCATCAAGTAGGTCGTTTTTGACAATTCGATAGTTTGTTTTGTCATTTTCATGTAAAATTTACCATTTTGCAAGTATTGGTTGTCTTTTAATAACACTGGTTTTTAAAAGGAAATAAAAGCTTAAAAGAAACGCAAAGCTTATAAAACATTCAAACCATTCAACACATTGTAGCACTACATTTTCTTCGAGACTTTTAGAACATTGTATGACATTTCAAAGGACATAGAAATCATTACTTTCCTATCAAAAGAAAATGTGTAAAACTTTTTTTTTTATTTAGAAACATTATTTAAGTGATTCATTTCATCCGTCCAAAACTGATACACTCTTCTAAAATCATATAATTTGCATCGCAGATTGCATACTTCACTTGACAACATCCTGCCATCCAAACGGCTGTTAAGATACAACACTAGAGGAAGGGAAACATCGTTTCGATAGTGCTATCGGACAAATTTCATCAGTGTTGGCGTTGGCGGAAGACAACTGATTTTGTAGCGTCAAATCTCCCAGCGGCCCAGGATCATTCCGAAACTACTGTGGTGCCGTCATTCCGGCCGAGAATATTCCCCGACATTAGGGTCGGGAAAGTGAACCTAGTGCATCACCCGGCGTATCGCACATTTCCCGTTTCTATATTACGTTTCGGCCAGGGTCGACTTCGGTGGAAAATATTAACCACCAGTACACGCCCGCGCAACAGCAGCCGTTCCACCATCCGGCAAGATTATGCAAACGTTCCACTTCACGTGCGACACGCAGAGCCCGAGCTGGCTCAATATAGATCGTCTCCCGGAGCCCACGGCCACCGACCGTGGAATCTGATCTCGAGTGTTCCGGGGTGTGCGTTCTATGGAGAGGAACGCCTCACGGCGTGCAATTGGCCATGATGGAGTAGCTCCACCACACACACACACACACACACACAGGCACCCACCCACCCTAAACCTAAAACACGACGCAACCACAGAGCACAGCATGTGGTTTATGATGTTCGACAGACTTCGACTTCCTAATGACCCACGCGTTAGCGGTTGACTTCGGGTTCGGAGCGGCACCCGGGACGGCCTATGGGCGGGATCTGCCCAATATTTCCATATTATTTGCATTCCCCAGACTGACAGAACGTTGGTTTGGGCGGGGGTTGGTTTGGTAGAAAAAGATTCCGCTGTGAAATTAATTAAGCTCGACATGTTTGACAATCCCGTTCACATCTCCCGGCCACATCTCGGGTGTTGTTTTATGCAAAAGAGCTTTAGTTTTGTTCAATAATTTGTTTTATATGCTCGAAAAAGAGGTTGGAGTATAACTTATGGGAGCTGCTTTCGAAAAAATCGGCCTCGTTGAGCTACTTCTAGAAAACCACAACACAAATTCGTTACCAAAAAAAAAAACAAACTCAATCCCAATTGGAATGTCTCTGCCGTTCGGCTTCTTCCATTTTGCCCATGTACGCCATTTGCGCGTTCGTCTTGCATCATCGGTCTAATCTTTCGTAACAGCGTGAGATCTGGACCACTGGCACATCGGTGGCACACGCACACACACAGAGAGCGGAGGCGATTAGGTCACAGTTTTCCTTCGGTTCTTCCTTCCGTGATCCCCACAAACGATGGTGTTTCATTACACTTGCAGCCGGGCGCAAGTTGCGCCCTGCGCCACGGGGACGAGACGCTGTCGGTTGCATATTGCATTACGATGATTATCTTTCATTCCCTCCCAAACCTCCTCGCCCCACTCTATCCACACGAGCGTCATCCTATCACCCCGCCCACTCACCACGGGGTGTGCCTCTCTCTGTGCCCTTGTCAATCGGTTGAAAAATGATGATGACATTTTCCGTATCCCCCTGTGCAAGGTGTTGGGAAGGGGGGAGGTGACGGTGGGGGGAGGGAGAGAGGGCTGGATAGTGTGCTTCTGGAGGGAAAATGGCTCCGCTTCATGATTCATGGCACTAGGACCGGAGTGGTGGGAATTAAATACAACCAAACGAAGTTCGTTACAATCTCGAAAGACGAAACGGGGAAAGTTTTAGCGATTTTTTTTTCTATGCTATTCTTGCATTCTATCCAGCTTATTTTCAACGTATTGGCGAAAGAGGACAACTGGTTCCAATTTAATTGTGAAACATCGTTGTCCAAATTTTGCGCGACTCTGAGACTTTGTGACTGAGCTTTACATCTTTTAACAAAATTTTCTTCTCTCAACATCCAAGTGTTGGGTAGGATAAGCTTGGACACGGTATAACACTATAAAGACATGTAAATGCTCTAAATGCTATCTACCAAACATTACTATGGCAGATTTAAAAAGTACAAAACGAGACATTTCTTCAGATATTGAGAGTTGTCAAATATATCAAAAATAATAAATATTGAAGGTTAGGGATTCTTCCAATCTTTATTTATTTTTTGCGTATTTTTATGTCATTGCGTTTTCAAGACCTGCGAGAATCAGGCAAACCAAAAACAGTCATGGTCTCACTCAACCGTGGTAAAAATAATAAAATATCAGTCAAAACAAACAAACCAAATTTCAACACGATCTGTGTCACGAACTCTCCAAGAGTTTTCTTTGCGGGAAGGTTCAAAATGCCATAATATTTTAGTCGAAATAGTTTTTCCACGATTTTAACACAACAATTCAAAGCCTCTTCCAGCATAGCTACCGGTGAAAAAGCAAATAAATTCATCAATAGACAGATCTTAATAGAGGCATAAATTTCAAACAATTTCTCGAAGTCCGTTCAACAAATGCTGCCTTGCTCCGGAGCGCACCTTCTCTAAGATAAACGATCGAAGCGTAGGCCCCCATCCCACCATAATCGCCACCTCCACACGCCCAGGAGAGCGAACCAATAAAACATTACAATTTACAATTACAAACCGTCCGTCTCAATAAACACCAGGCCAAGACAGCGAAC
>KZ067365.1:104704-116846 GCA_002091845.1 Anopheles cracens | reverse complement strand
TCCAAACAAAGCTTTACAACGAAGGACTGACAAATCCGCTGTGAGTATACTTAAGTTAGGTAAAGTTAGGAATGGTCTCTTTAAAGTTTTTGGGTTGCTGATCATAATCAGCAAACTAAACACAGTATCCTTTAATACATTCAAAGATCTGCTCCAAGGGACATACTTGGCTGGTTCCTTTTCAACAACTAGCTAGACAGGATCAAGATCTTGACATGTACTAGTGACATAAAGATTTATGGTTTCCGGCTCTCATATCTGACAGATGTCTACCATAATGTTTGAGCAGGACACACTAAAGCCTAACGAATGCCTGTGTTGGATCATCACGAAGTGCATTAGACTCGACAGACTTCAGATTCCTGCAAAGTTCTTCAAAATCTTTTCGTCCACTTGGAAGGTCACAAGTATGGCCTAGACCGAAATGAACCGAGTCGGCGTTCAATTTCAGTCAGAACATCCCAGAAAGACGGTTCAGCTCAGAAACTTTCCAAGCAGGCCAAGAACTCAACGCAGCAGCTGCAAAAGTAAGTGCATAAGAATGAGAAAGAACGTGCTCCCAAAAGCTGACTGATTCAGCATCAGCAACGTATTTCAATCTGTACGGTAGTAATTTAATTATTACTGTGCCCATTTTACGATTCTGTGACATTTATGGGACGCGAACGAAACGCCCTCGAGCTCATGCAAATTAAGCTGCAGGAATTCATGCACGAACAAACTGTCGAATGACCTTTTTCCTCGGGTTTTCCTTCCACGCACTCGTGCCGCTCCGAACTTTAGCATTTCTTTCGCACTCCTCCGCCCCCCACAGGAAGCACAGTTTTCGCTACAATAATTATTAACAAAACATATTCAACGTTTTTTTTCCCAGCTGCTGCCTCTGAAGAGCGGCAAACTTGTAGCAGAAAGAGACAGAGAGACACATGCTCGAAAATGGAGCCGGTCGCGGAAGTCTTTCGTGGAAATTGTGCCCCATTGACAAGCTTTCGTGCATGACACAATTTTCTCTGCTGCTGCTGCTGCTGCTTCTGCCACGTTTAATTTGCTCCTTTTCTATTCGTTCTCCGCTGGAGTTGTTCTGTAGTAACTTTACAAAAACTACAGCAGCACGGGATGTGCAAGAGAGCAAAGAAAAAAAAAAGGAAAAACAAAAATAAATGCAGAAACATCATAAATCGACACGGCACGTTTTCATCAAACGCGCACCCGGTGGTTTGCGTCGCCGAACACAAAATGGATTCTCATTTCAATTATTAATCACAATGCGAACGCTGAAAGGCGTGAAGGAGGAAAAAAGAGCCAAAACGCCTCCGTTCATATTAAACGAAAATAACTCGCCAGTTGCGGGAAATGGCTGTTTGCGAAACTACTTTTGTATCGCTCGGGACCACAGGACCGGGAGCCGAAATCGAAATACATTTTCCCAGGACATTAAGCAGTTCAGTCGGGCGCGTATGTGTGCGGGCTTTTTTCGCGCTCTCTCTCCCTCCCTCTCTCTCTCTGCTCCCTGCAGCTGCTTTTGTTCGGTCGATTACGATCAAATTCGTGGAAAACGATTGGTGGCGTGTTGCAAATTGTGCGTGTATCCGTTTGACGTGAAATATGGCGTGTGTGGGATTTGCATTCGCTATTAACATGCATTCATACACTCCCGGGTCGCTTTGTGCCTTCATCTGCTCCAGCGTACAACCGTGGCGCATAGATTGCAGCTTAAGGACTATTTGATAAGCGCAATGTTTTTGTTTTCTTTTCTCTTTGAAAATATAAATGTCGTTCTGTGCTTGCAGCGAAACAGTTACACGGAAAAACAGTTTTGCGTTTCATTTCCTGCGTCCGTGTTTTTTCTTCGGAATTACACGTTCGCAGCACCAATATTTGTGCGGATTTTCGCATTCACCCCGCAAGTGCGCTTTGTTTTAGGTGCGTTGGCTTCGGAGGCTGGGAGAACCTGTTTAACTTAGCCTGTACCGTTTGGCCAATTATTCTGCAAATTTACCATCGGGATGCTTCGGTTGGTCTAGCTGAACGGGTTTGAACAAATATTTGGCTGCAAAGGCCAAGTGCTCATGTGCGTCTCTAATCTAATCCGCCCCACACACACACGCACACAGGCCCGTACTGATCGTTCCACCACCCCAACACACACACACACGGTCGGTAGTAATTTTTCCATGCATATTTTAAACGGACCCATTCCGTTCCGCCCGACCGGACGGGCATGTAATGGCGGAATGTAATTTCGTATTCCGGCCGAGGATCGTGCCCCGGACGGTGCCGGGGTCCAGATTACGCCTTGAAGGTCAGGGGCGAACAACGAAGAAAGAAAGAAAAAAGGGTTAGTATCGCAATATTCGAGAACGCCCTCGGCAAGGTTGGCGGCGGCTTTGCCCGGTGTAATTTCTTGATCCACTTTCGGAGCAAAATAAATCGAACCAGCCGATCGTCGGGTGGGGCCAGCGGGGCCGGTGAACCCAAAGTGGGTGTTGGCACGCCCGGTTTAGGGTTTTTTTTCGTATGTTTTAGTCAGCGACAGGGGAGAAGTGGTTCAGAACTTGGCTGGAAATTGTTAATGGGAAGCGAACTAAAGGGCAAGTAGCAACAGAAGCACATAAAATTGCTTAAAGAAAGCAGGAGAGTGACAGAACGAGAGAGAGAGAGAAAAGTGAACAAAAAAATAAGAAAGAAAAAGCCATAGAGAAATCAAACCATTCTGTGGAGGGCCGGACCGGAGGGTCTTAAAGGCTTTCGCGAAAGGCCTCGGGATCCTTTGCGCGGAAAGTTGTTCAATTCTCCCGGGGATTTTGTGCGAGAGAGCGAGAGAGACGGAGAGAAACAGAGCAGAACACCACGCTGAACTTTTCACCGCCGCACACTTGACCCTGACCTGCGCCTCTTGACGGAGGAGGAGCACCTGCTTGAACTTTCCCGTGAGGCACCTTGGGGTGGGATTTATCACTTTGCCGCCCGGCCGGTATCCTTTCGGGTGGATTACGACTTTTTTCCCCCCCGGGAACGAATTTTCACTCGCACACTCTCGCACGATCTCGAACACAAGATCACTCTCCGGTTGTGATTGGGGGTTTTCTTCGCTTTTCACTTCACAAAAGAACTCACACACCAACAACGTGAGGCTTTTTTAGTGCACTTATATTTGTTTCGTTTTCGATTTGGATTCACTACAACACTAGGAGCACTTGGAATATATCACTAACTGTAGTTGTTTGTGCTGGATCCATTTTTTTTCTTGCTTTTGCTCTCGAACGTCCAAAATGGTCTTCAAAATGGTTTCCCCAAACGGAGAAAATGAATTGACATAAAAGGAACGAGCTCAATCGATCCCATTACCGGAGAAAAGCAATGTATGTTTCAATGCTCCGAGCTTGTCTCAATCCTAAGTACACACACACACACACACACGCACACACTGCAAAAGGGTATTGCTTTCGAAGATCTCCTTTGACGCCTAGTTTGGAGGGAACAACAAAAAACTTGTTCATATCTCTCTGGCTCGCGCAAAGTATTACTTCACCGACGCGGCGAAGCTGTAAGCACAGCAAAAAGCCACTGACCACTGAGCAGCACCGAAACCGAAACTCTCCCCCCGTGATGAGGAGGTGATCATCTCGAAAAAGAAGAGAGGAGCAAAAAGGAGGCAAAATAAACAGTTAAAGAAAAAGACTCACTTTCATCACAAACCATCGTCACATTCCGCATCTCCGCTCGAGCGGGGGGGGGGGGGCACGGGAAAAAAAGGGAAGGAAAATGTGTTCGGAATGGAAAATGACGCTCGAACACACACACACAGAGACGCGCGCGCTCGCAAACATTTCCCGTTTTCGCAAAAAAAGGGCGGAATTCACGCAACACAATCGCGCGCGCAAGGCACGTAAGCGACCTCCACCATGAACGGGAGGGGGGGAAATTAGCAGAGGGAGAGCGAGAGAGAGAGAGAGAGTGTAGGGGAAAACCTGTTGCAGCGAAAACGACCCCCGGAGCAAAGGACGCCATGGCCGGTACGGACCGGGATGCGAAAAATCAGAAGAAGGAGTGCTTATTAAGCAGTTGCCGGAGTTGGAGTTTTAAGTCAGAAGTAAAGATTTTTTAATACTTGTGTTAGTATAATTCATAGTAAACACTTCAAGCGACGAAAATACTCCAAGCGTTGCGAATCTCTCCATGAATGTTCTGTAACTTTAACGTGCAATGTCGGAATTTCAACGTCACCATATACACATAATGTACTCTGTGCACTGCATGCTTAGCAATATTTTCTTTTGAGTTTGCTCCAACCATTTGGCACTTGAGTAAGACTCGGAAAATAAATCGATTGTCATTCAAATTGCATACATTTGAGGTGATAAGGCTAATTGGCGCCTAAAAGTATGCAATGGTTTTTTTAATTATTCTCTTGCTCAAACACGTGGTATGAATTTTGAAGACAAATAGAAACAATTTCGAATGCGACATTTTGCTTTTTCATATCTTTCAGAGCGTGAGAGCGAGAGAGCAACACTCATGGGTGCTGCGATGAAGTAGAGATAGGCTGTACGAGATTTAAGAAGAGAAAGAAAAACTCCCAAAATGATGAGAATTCTTCGTGTCCGATGTCTAGATATGTAAAACCCAGAATGTGGAGTAAACAGCAGCAAGGGTCCTGTGCCAGTAGAAATTCAAGGGCACCTGCTTTTACTCCAATTGATGAAATCCAGCAGATGTTCATTCAATGTTCCGTTTTTTCCGTATTGAAAGAAAAGCACGATGAAACGACGTTTCCTAGCAATGTTTGTACTTAGCCCAACGGCCTGCTCGATGATGAGCCCGTCGGCTACCCTTTGCAGGAATGAGTTATTTTCTTCAACCAAGTGGAAGACACGGGAAATGGGAACATAGTGCATGCCCACTGCAGCATCGGTGCCGAAGCATTGAAACAGTTCCAGCCTCCACTCGTACCGGGCGAACGTACTCGGAAAAGCGCATGAGTAGGGTTCGGACACCGTGCTGCAAGGACGAGACATGGACAGCGGGTGCCTCGGGTTGCCCTTGACAATTTTACGCTAGCAGGCGCGTTGCTTTATTCTTAGAAGCGAATCCCGCTCCGCTAGCGAGAAGTTACACGGAATTCTAATACTGCGCCGTTGAAGTTTTTTCTGGAAAATTGAAGTCGAAGCTTTGTAGGAGTGCTTATTAAGCAGTTGCCGGAGTTGGAGTTTTAAGTCAGAAGTAAAGATTTTTTAATACTTGTGTTAGTATAATTCATAGTAAACACTTCAAGCGACGAAAATACTCCAAGCGTTGCGAATCTCTCCATGAATGTTCTGTAACTTTAACGTGCAATGTCGGAATTTCAACGTCACCATATACACATAATGTACTCTGTGCACTGCATGCTTAGCAATATTTTCTTTTGAGTTTGCTCCAACCATTTGGCACTTGAGTAAGACTCGGAAAATAAATCGATTGTCTCGGCGGCGGCACTCCCGGGGCACTCACGGCCACGGCGCAAACTCTCGCTTTCGTTCGGGTGCGGTTCGGGCCCGGTTCGGGTGCCGGCGTCGGGCTTTTGTTTTGATTTCGCACGCGGTGCGGGCTGGGGCGCGGGGGTCGGGTGGCGGGAGGGCGTGAGCACCACCGACGGGGACGACGACGAGTGGGGCTGAGTGCCGCTGGACGACGACGACGACGTCGGCGGCTGGAGCATAAAATCGAAAGCTTGCGCACCAACACCACCGGCAGCGCCGCTGGAGCTTTGCCGGCGGACGGTCGGCACCGGGGTTGTGGAGGGGGTGGTGCTGGTCGGCACGGCCACCCCACCGCCGCCGCCGCCACTCGATGTCGGTGTTGTCGGTGCCATTAACGAGCTTGTCAGCGTCGTTTGTGGCGCGGTCACGGTGGACGCGAGAGCCACTGGCGATTCCTTCGTGGAAGCGTCCTGCGAACGAGAGCGAGATTCCGACAGAAATAGGATGTTAGAGATGGAGATTTGCGCCGCTGAGAGGATAGTGGTGTGCTGCTCGCACAATCGTGGGACGTGTCGAAAGTGTCCAACCCAAACAGCTATCGTCTCGGGCGGAAGCATCCTCGAGAATCTTCATTTTACTCCAGTTTACGAGCCCCTTTCGCAGGAAGCTGACAGCGGTCCTGGAGGGCACACCAACAACATGGGAAGAAGACAGGAAGAAAAAAACAACTTTCAACGTGAAATATCCTTCCCAACCTCCGTCCCCTTGGAAGCCGGCCACTTCGTTTAGCCCCTCCCCCTCGCGCATCGACACTCTCTCATGGTTTATTCATTTGCCCGAAAGGCAGAGCTTTCGCTAAAGTGCCCACTTTCGGGCGGCGCTGGGTTTGGATTTTTGAAGAGCTGTGGAAGGCGGGTCGTGGAGGAGACGTTCGCCCGATATAGGGAGGTAGTCCATTCGGCGATGTGTATGGTCTGACTGCGGCAATCCGTTTGCATGTTCATTAATTTTCATCCTTTCAACGGAAAGCTTTCGAGGCGATTTGAGGGCGAACCCGCCGGGGGCTGATGGTGGTCGTGGTGTGTGTTTTAGGTCGGCTCATCGTTGCGCTGCCAGCGTTTGTTTGCAACACTCGACGGAAGATGGAATTTTAAGCGCATTTGCCAATCCTTATTTATTGTTATTTATTTAGTTACAAAATGCCAACCAGACGCCACGGCCAGAGTGCGCACAAGCCATTAGAGAGAGAGAGAGAAAAAAAACATCCTGTGCTTAAATATTCTGTTTAATGAAAGCTAGATGCGCCTGTGAGACAATGGAAGATTGGAATATCTCGCTCGAAGGCGTCGAAGAAAGCTTCTCGAAAAGAGAAAAAATGGCACCCAAGTCGAGCGTCAAGGCGTCGTAAAAGGACTCCCGGACCCATCCATCGCAGCCATCCGTCACCGAATGCGGGAAACTGAGTTTACTACGGGGCCATGTAGGGGCGTGCTCGTGCTGGAAAATGCCACCGGGCGTTGCGCAAGGATCCGGGTGTAAACATATCCCTGCGGCACGGGGAGAGGGCTTGGTAAGGATCGCCTCCTCGACTCGTCGTCCTGGCCCGGTGTGCTGCTCGCACAATCGTGGGACGTGTCGAAAGTGTCCAACCCAAACAGCTATCGTCTCGGGCGGAAGCATCCTCGAGAATCTTCATTTTACTCCAGTTTACGAGCCCCTTTCGCAGGAAGCTGACAGCGGTCCTGGAGGGCACACCAACAACATGGGAAGAAGACAGGAAGAAAAAATCTCTTGCTCAAACACGTGGTATGAATTTTGAAGACAAATAGAAACAATTTCGAATGCGACATTTTGCTTTTTCATATCTTTCCGCATACTAAGTCGTCATTCATTTGAGCTTATCACACATCCCCGGCCTTTATCGCATACATGTCAGTGGTATGTTTTGCCCTTCGCAGTCCTTCCGCCGAGCAGGTCCTCCTCAAAGCAAGTGATAAAATCTGTACGAGTGGCGATTAAGTAAGAGAAACCGTCCACCGTTCCTGTCCCCGGTGCATTCCGTCCCTGCCTGTGCCCGCGTGTGGGTGAGTGCATTGACCCATGCCAGCGTGTATGTGGCCCGCGTTAGACGGCAGAATCCTCCAGCTGACCTTCCTGTTCTTCACGTCGCTTGTAAACCACGCTGCACAACGGCTTTAGTTTTATCAGCCCAACAGATAGGGAGCATGTGAAAGAGAGAGAGAGAGAGCGAATGGAAAAGAGAAAAAATGGCACCCAAGTCGAGCGTCAAGGCGTCGTAAAAGGACTCCCGGACCCATCCATCGCAGCCATCCGTCACCGAATGCGGGAAACTGAGTTTACTACGGGGCCATGTAGGGGCGTGCTCGTGCTGGAAAATGCCACCGGGCGTTGCGCAAGGATCCGGGTGTAAACATATCCCTGCGGCACGGGGAGAGGGCTTGGTAAGGATCGCCTCCTCGACTCGTCGTCCTGGCCCGGTGTGCTGCTCGCACAATCGTGGGACGTGTCGAAAGTGTCCAACCCAAACAGCTATCGTCTCGGGCGGAAGCATCCTCGAGAATCTTCATTTTACTCCAGTTTACGAGCCCCTTTCGCAGGAAGCTGACAGCGGTCCTGCCGGAACACCGGGGCAGCAATCTTTCTGGCTGCCATCGCTGCTGCTGCTGCTGTCCCGAATCGATCGGGAGGAAAAATGGGCAAACTTTTTCCAACCGACTCTAATCTAAACCGAATGCCGCACCATCTTGCGTGTCCCGTGCGACGAAGGATGAAGGAAAAGGTGTTTGAAAAATATGAACGCCTCGTCTCAGGTGGATTCCGGTCGCTTGCTCCTTCCACTCGTTCTATTTTCACGACACCGTCGGCCGGCGCTTGAGCTTAAAGCGTGTTTTGCCAAGTTTGCGGCAGTTATGGATCCGTAAACATTACCGATATAATGCTGGAAAGTTGGTGTTAGCGCGCTGTGCCGAGTTTTGTGCGTAACGTTCGCTTCGCTCGCTCGCTTGCTCGGGGGACGCACAACGCGCGCCTAAATGTATGCAATTGAGTGTTCAGATTGCGGTTCGTTTGAATTTGAAATCCGTGCACGCGGCACACGGACCGCACTGAGGCGGTGGTTATCCGCATCCGGTAAACTGTTCGACATTAGTGGTTTTGCGGGGATCGGGACCCACTTAGTGGTGGGCTCCTGAAGCAAACTCTCATGCGCGCTGTTCAATTTCCAAAAGCGTGGATAATCACCTCAGTGGATAGCAGTTAATCCCGCGTACGTTTCAGTCGTTCGTTCCTAAACCTCATAAGCAATAACTTCAAAAGACCTATATTAGGGGCAGCCAATCGAATCGGATCTTAAAGCGACATTTCGTCGGGAAACGCACCGGAGTCACTTTAGCCGCCCGAGGCAATAAACGGTACACCGCAGGAGCAGCATCTGCTGAAAGACAACTGGTGCGCCCGAAGCTGGAACCGGGCCCGAGGATTCTTGGAACGCTTAGCTCCGCCACTACGCACATGCTCCTCCCGCCTGTCATCCATCATCAATCAACGCGCCCACAGTTCGGCAAATTGGCACCCTGTGTGTTTCCAGAATCGCCTCACCACCGGCTCCGCTTAAGCGGATTGTATTTTTAAAAAAATCCTCCCTCCCGGTCGCTCCTGCCGCCAGTTTTCGCCGTTTCGCGGGCAGGATCTGGGCGTATAATTAGGCCGCGTGTAAGACCTGCTTATGACGCACCAGTGCCGCTTCCGGATCCAGCTTCCACCGGCTTGCTGGCGCGCAAAATGGCGAGCGCACGAAAGCAGGCAGCCTGCCACGTCAAGCCAGCTGCCGCGCACGTGGCCATCCGCGGGCAAAGTAAACGTGTTTCTACCACCTTCGAAGAAGCGGGCGGTCTGACGTAGAAGTCAACCGAACCCCAACCCGAACCGGCTTTAAATATTCACAACAAAATTAAGCACCTCATCCCTCCCAGGGCCGTACGCGGAAACGTCTGGAAGGGCGCGTGCTTACAAGCGTGTGCGAGACGTGATGTGTTCCAACGCGGGACACCCGTGCAAAGCAAAGACTTGACTTGGTGTACATTAGTCGTATTATCGTCCCTCCCGGGGGACGGCGTCTCGTGTTTTCGGGCCACTCGTTTAATCTTACTTCGGAGTCGGGTGCAGCAAGCAAGCACCAGGAAGGAGCACGCCGTGCTTCGCCGAAACCGAAGAAAGTAAAACCCCCGGTGACACGGACTTCCGTCTCCGACGGGAAGCGTCACCGCGTCGGTTAACCCCTGCCGTCGGCGCGCTTCGCTCTCAACATCTTTTCAATTAATTAGCTGAATTATTTAGCGCCGGTAATTATGACGCTTGTTTCCATTCGTTTTCCCGAACCCTCGGCGCTCTGGGTTTGGCACGCGGTTTGGCCGACCCTCCCGACCAGTTCTCGGGATCACGTAGCGCATACGAAACGTTGTCGTTGTCCAAACGGTCGTTTGCGGCCGTACGCGATTGCTCTATTTTCGGGCGGCACGGTGCAAAACTTTTTCCACGTAATTCGTCTGATTGCCCAGGGACAGTTTTAGATCAATTCCGGCTAGCGGTGACGCTATCTCGGACTTGGACTTGTGGGCACGTAGGTGGGTAAAAGTCACCGTGCCCTAGATCCTTCTCCGTGCGAAGCGACGTGAAAGAGTGCCGAGATGGTACGAACGCTGGGGACACCCGTGGCCGGAAACGCTGCTTCCGAGGTATCGGAAAGTCAGGCCGGGCTCTGGAGGAGAAGCTCAACGACGGTGATGATGTTGATGTTAGCGGTAAATCCCGATAATCGAAGGATCTTCGATGGCTCCATGCGGAGAAGCGACTGAGAGCCGTCTGTCCCCTCGGATGACGGAGCGCCAGAACGGGATGGCTAATTGGGTGATTATCGAAAAGTGGGACAGTACATCAGCGAATATTGCATCGGAAAATGTGGGGAAAACAATCGTCCGGTATCGATGAAGTTCCCGGAACGGTTCTATTGATTGGGACCGCAGGGCTCGTTCCATAATTAATATTGAACACTCCGGCGTACCGGAAAACGAAACTGAATCTGAAGACAATGGAATGTTGCAATAGAAATGAGAGTTTGGAAGCGTTTGGAAATGACAGATGAGTTCAAACTTACCGCATCTCCCGAGTAGCTGCGATTGTTCTGCACCGGACGCTCGTACACCTTGTCGCTCAGGAACACCTCATCGTCATCTTCATCGTCGGTGAAGTTTCCACGCGCTGGACGCTTCGAACGATGCTGTTGCTGCTGCGAGCGTACGAACTCCTTCCTTCTAGTGCTCCCTGTCGTAGGCTTTCCGCTTCTCGTGATTGGATCTCGCGAAGTTGTAGGAACTGCCGGAGCAGAGCCATCCCGACCAGATTTACCTCGTTCCGTCTGCTGGTCTCTCGAAGCCGGCGAACGGTCTTTGACGGGAGTGTCCGAGCTTCTGCCCTGCTTCAACGAACGCTCCCTAGACTTGCGCTCCAGGGTGGTGTTACCGGCGGAGCTGCCCGCAATGCCGGACGGTCCAGTGCGCGCGTACAGCGAAGGGGAGACCGCACGCTGGACCGCCGCTGGAGGTTGTTTCGATCGGGCCCTGCCGTCACGATTGCTTGGAATGGTGCTGATCGGCGGCGGAATCGGTTTCCGACCGTTCGGCTTACTAATCTCGGCGTACTCGTGTCCCATCGTGAGAAGGGACGCCGACCGGCTCGTGACGGCCGGTGTGCTGCGCGGTTGCTGCATGCTGAAGGATTTGGGCAGAGTCGAACCGCCGCTACCCGGGCCCGGTCCGGAACTTCGGTTGGGATTCTCGCGGATCACGCTGTATCCGGCCGGGTCGTACTCGCCGCCGCCCACCTGCTGACGTCTGCCCGAGCGCATCGATGCCGGCAGGGTGTTGGACTGATGGGGACGTCGAATTTTCGAGTAGTGCGATACCGGCGAGCGACGCTCTAGCTGCGGGTACTGATCGGTGTCGGTACTCCTGCTCGATCGACTGCGACGTAGCGGTGACAGTAACGCCTCATGACTCTGGCTGATCGAGAGACGTCCGCCAGTAACCAGTGGAGTGGACTCATACGAAGGACCTACCATTGGGATTGAGTACGGAGGGTTCCGCAGTGTTTCGTACGTTGGCTCACGAGCCTTCTGCAGTCCACCGGCCGTGACTGGCATCATTCCAACGTAGGTCGGCGGTGTCTCGTAGATCTTACTGCCTGTCAACAGGTGCGTTGAGGACACCGGATGCTGCATCTGCTGCTGTTGCTGGTGCTGTTGATTGCCGCGCTTCACCGCACTGACGTGCTTCATAAAGTCCTCCGCATACGGTGGAGCTTGATAGTAGCCCGCCGTATCGGGTTGCGCGTGGAGCGTTCTCGATCCACTCTTGTTGCGCGGGCCACCGTGTGCCGTCGTGTCGTCGAAGTCGGACGAAAAATAGCTCGACGAGCAGTCACAGTTGCGACAGTCCGAGTACCGGCAGGTGTCGGAGAAGCTGCACTTGTCCACCTCGACACTGCACCGCCGGCAGCTCTCCGACGCGAAGCGACAACTCTCCGAGCTGCCAAAGTACCGGCGGTTGGCCGGATAGGAGAACAGCGAGTCACCGAGACTGGAGTCGGACATGTTACCTCCAGTT
>KZ067365.1:77922-99812 GCA_002091845.1 Anopheles cracens | reverse complement strand
CTTAAAATATTTTCCCATCGCCACACTAGCGGTGGCGGCGTCGGAACAACGTCACAATCTTGATCGTGGTTCTTGTTGCTTTAGAGCGAGAGTTGCGTCTTGGCGTGGGGATGCTGTGTGAAGGTGTGTGATTTTTCCAGCCAAAGCGTAGGTTTCGAGGGTATGAAAGCATTCCGCCGAGACGTCGGGCGTGGTGAAAACGAGATGTCTCCCATCACTCTGCCATACGTTCCGCCTGTTCCGAGCTGTGAGCGGGGTGTCTGCCGCTATTGTATTCAACACACTGGAGATTGCTTTCCAGGATCTCTCGTTTCCGTTCATTTGGCTTCGATTTTCGTCGGATTGTTTGCCTAAGCTTTTGACGAAGCGAATTAGCTCGATACGGCCACGTCGTGTTGACTGTAGAGGTCGTAGGAGGATGATAATATTATTCGATACTATTATAAAGTTGAAGCACGTCATTTAGTCTCCATGTAGAGCTTTAAAGACGACCTAGCAACAATCCAGAAAGAGATATTCTAGAATAATATTCGTGTAAAGAAGATTGCATACCTTTTGGGGCAAATTTGCTCAATCATCCCGAAAGTATGCAATCAGCATGGCAAGCGTTTCAAGAGAGCTTTATTGACTCTTTGCTAACATAATTTGCGTTATATTTTCATCTGTTTCTAAACTATTTTCTTCTCAGCAATGGGATCTATTGTCATTTGTATCGTTATCTATAAATAGAAAAACATACCTCAAACACTACACACACATAGCAAGCGTAAAAAATAATAACTCTCCCACCTTTAACACCAAAATGAAGCACGCCAAACACGGCGCGGCAGAAAGAAAATTCCTGCATTCCTTCGCCGGGTGGAATGTGATGCAGGGAAAAATAATAAACCATTTAAAAAGCTGTCAACGCCCCGGGAGCAAATATTTACTATTTTTACCGACCGAACGGGAGCATGTGCTGGTTGCGCCCGGAGAAGCAAATCGCACACACCGACACGCCGACGCTGGTAAAGGTGCCGGCAAGTCAAGCCTTTCAGCAACGCCGTGCGAAGGTGACGTCGAGGATGCGGGCCGTCGTAGTGTTCTCGTACGGGCGAGATTTTCCGGGTTCTCCCGGTTGGCATTGTTTCGATGCTCGAACATGCCTTTTCCGTTTCCGCTTTTCCCACCGGGCCGCTGTTCGTCGGCTGTTTAGCGGCATTGTTTCGAAGGAGCGTTTCTTTCGTTCGGTGTGGTTGCACCGGAGCACGTCAGGGGCTCACAATCGGCACAAAAGCGTCGTATGTAGAGCAGGTCGAGCGGGAGGCTGGTGGGCCGCGGTAGAACGGGGCGAGCGGAACCCACATAAAGCTGAAATCTGCTTCTATCTTTTACCACTAAATCAAAACCCCGGGATGAGAGGAACGACAGGACAAAATGGAAACCCACAGCTTGCTCCTGATAGAGAGAGAGAGAGCGAGATGGGCGATGGTGCGCCGGAGCGGTGGAACTATTTCGAGACATGCATCAGCCCGACCACCGAAAGCAAGGTGTGTAATGAGAAATTGATTCGGTGCCAAACACCGTTCGAGGAGATCCTGGCCCAGATGACGCTTATATTCGAGGCGCGAGGTGAAATTGAACGGAGCAGGTGACTTTTTTCTTTATTAGCATAAACAGGTCCAGGTGACTGTTGGAGGGTGCTTTTATTTTAAACACCTTCTGCCTATTAATGCTGCTGTCTAGCGTGGGCAAAGGTGGCATTTAGAGGGGCATTCGTCTCAAACTGAAACGTGACTGAGACACGGAAAAGGGCAAGCGAGATTACGTTTCTTGCGCAAGCTCTGGGCTGCAGAAAGGTGGCCACGCGAACCTTTGTAATGTCTATCTCCGTGCCGACGCTACCGACGGCGCAGGAAAAGGTCATCGACGGTGGTGTGGGATGTGCGCTGGTAATACGCACACGCATTAAAGTCGAACGAACGTAACGTCGAAGTCGGTAACCTTTATCGAAGCCGTTTTCATTTAAAAAAGCGTTACCAGAGCCTTTGTCGTATGTATTGCATACTTTTGGGCTGATAGAGTATAATTACGCCTACAAGTATGCAACATGCATCACACGAACACTTTTCTGAGGGTTAAGCTTGAAGCCCATGCTGTTCCGTTTCCAGGAAAAATGTGCCATAATTGCACGAAACAAAATCCCATTAGAACGCATTAAGATTATGGAAAAATAATCTCATCCTTTGCGCTCGTACTTGCAGGGCGACACGATTGGCCCGCTGACCGGAAGATATTGGCTCCGTAGTAAAGGAAAAAGACGAAAATAAACACAATATTTACTGGACGCAGCGCCGAAGCCAACAGCCACTTTTATTGCTTCCTTCATCGCCAAGCAAAATGAAAAATCGCCTCCCCCGAACCAGCCAGCGACGCGGGCGAACCGGCGGGTTGGTGCAAAGACAAACATTATTTTCGTCCTGGCGCTGCAGCAAAAGAGGTTCGCTTGTTTGTTTGGCCAGTGTCCTGCCGAAGATAAATAAAGCCCTGTCCTGTCGGGGGCAGCGTGAGTGTTTGCCGAGCGAAAATATCATGCAGAATTTCACGGTTCTTGCTCATGAGTTTCGCAAACACACCTATAGAGGCACACACACGGCGAGGCAGGTCATTTCAGTGAAGTTTGTTTGGCTCCAGGATAGTTTTGCTGGGGAAGTCGGCGAAATGGGAGAAATCGAATTGAATCTTTAAAATGTTTAAAAAGTGCTTGAAGTTATTAAATTCCAACCACCGCGGAGAAAGCGATTCTTCCTCTTCAGTAGAAGCTCTTTAAAGCCCTCACAGAGCACACTGAGCCGGTCTTAATTAATTATATAAATATTTGTTGCGCAGTATTATTAAATTTCCCTTTCGTCCGCGAGCCTCCTGGCCCGCAGAATATTAAAACAAATTGGCAGTGACTGCACGGCCCGAGGAACCGAACAAGTAATCGTACCGAGAACTCACATTTTTGCCGCTGCCATGCCCGATTGAACGTTGGCACTGCCACGCGAAGGATGCCGCAGCGTTCAGTGACTAATAATAGTATGGAAATGTTACGAAAACAATTCCGAGCGAAATGATCCGGGCGGAGCAGAGCGAAATAGAGCAAAGAACACACAAAAAACGTCACCAACCAAACATCTTCAAACAAACGACTATCCGCCCCGGTTCATGCGTCGTTTGCTTTGGTGCCGAAGTTTCACGTTCGCGTTCTCCGTCTCCGTCGATTCCAGTATTTCTTTCGCAACGGTGGTGTCTATCCCGCAGGACGTTTCAGTTTCCGATCCATCGACGGAACGATTGGAGCGGGCTGGAGCCGCCATTATGGAAAAGCAATTCAATGAACGGTAAAGCTATTAAGCTTAAACATTTTCCCAATGAATAACAAACTCTGGCTCGCTGGCCGGGTGGATCGATCGGAAAACCCCCGTGTGCGGTCACTTTGATGCTGCAAACTTTTAATGACAGCCAGTTTTAATAGCGGCCCGGCCAAAGTTTTCCCCGGAAAGCTTTGTGTAACGCCAGCGTGCCCCGTGGGAATGTGACGAGGCCATTGCGATTCGGTGGTGATGGATTTCGGGCCGCGCTCCCCCATCGTTCTGTCGTTTATTAATATTCGATTGTTTGGAAAATCAACATTGGGAGGGAGAAGCGAATCTACATTGCCGTGAGCCGGTTCGTTCGTCGTTTTTCTTTGCTGATGGATTGTTGTTGGACGCACTGGGCTGTGGAATGAGTTGCAAGATACAAGTGGTTCAGATCTTGTTCTTACAAATGGAAGCACTCGACGATGTGTTTACCGAGAGCGCATTGGATGAGTTATTTCTGGATAAATAAAGTATATTATTTGAAATGAGTGAATGGAGAACTTGAAGTTTCAGACCTGCGGAGTCGTATAACATTTAAAATAGTACCTGAAAGCGCCTGAATGTAGAGTATGCTACGTACAACATGTTTGAAAATCATTGATTTAGGCAACACAATCATCTTGGAGCATCCAACACTGATTTGAAGGCAAAACAACAATTCTAAAATGATGTGTAAACCTCTATAAAGATGTACAAAATTGAAATAAGCATCGTCCCTAGCATCCCTCGTTAGTTCCCATTTGACAGTTGCCATCCCAGCAATGTTTGCTGTGATAACCTGCCCCATGTTCCAAAGCATTCGCATGCGACCAAGCTCTGTGGTCTGTTTGGTCATTATAGTAACAAAACCTTCGCATCGAATGCATCGCTGACGGTGGTACGCGGTTTCAGCTGCACCGGTCCAGATAGTGACCGAATGGTTGACGTTTTGTGGTAAGGAACCACAAAGCCTGTCTGCTCATCCACCGCGCGCGTATGTGTGTGTGCATGCAGATGGGGGTCCAAAATATCCGCTCCGATCCACAAATGAGACAAACACACCCAGCGAAGAGCTGCTCGAAAAATCCTTCCAAAGCCGTAAATGTACTGCACGGCAGATGTGTCTCATCCAACCCGGAAGCAATTTCGGACGGCGCGGGGAAGTTTCGGGCGCAATTTCCCGTCGGATTTGTGGCCATCGGCGTGCGCGGACCAGCTGACACGCGGAGTCCAACGCGGCCGGCTCCTAATGAAGCTTTCGGAAGATTGTAGATAAATTTAATGAAACGACAGTAGGGCCTGGATCATGGCGCATAGAATTGTGGCAGTTTAAGCCTGCTTTAAAAGGATCATGTGCTGGGAAATGGAAGACTCGGGTTGTAACAGACTTTCGCATTTTTATTTTGAAGTTTTGAGAGTTTGGGATCGTGTTATTTAGGTTAAGAATGTCTAGTTCATTTGCTCATCGTTGTGCGAGTCTTACAAAAGCTCCCAAGGGTAATGGTTAAAGAACTATGTTTGGAAACAACATTCCACTTGTGTAACATCGTTGGGAAGATTTAGCGACTGTTCATTTCAGACCTGACCTGAAGAGACCTCTGGAATGGAAACTTAACATAAAGAGTCCGCCTCGCATGTACATTCCAGCGCAATCGGAAGCCATCGCGAGCAGAATCTCAACAGTTCATTGGAGATGTAACAGCTGAGCTCGAGTATGGGTGCATGGAAATGTTGCACACCACACTCGCCGGCAGATCCGCCGCCCAGCTCATTCCGAAGGATCGGAACAAACGAGCATAATGAACAAATCCCTTGCAGCTTTCACCGGAACGGCTCCACGGCGCATCGGACCTTACACGAGCACCAGCCGGAAGTGCTGTCGACACATCCGTTTGGCAGTGGCAGACGATTATTCGTTCGAAATGGCCTGTCATGCAATCGTCCGCATGTTTGTCCGCCGTCGGGTTAGGATTTCCTGCCGCCTTGCTCGGACTTCACGTGCGGATGGAGCGCACCGACGACTTGTACGGGGTGTTCTCGCTGCTTCGAACATCCTTTGGCATTACAATTGAATACGGAGCTGCAGCCCATTAGCGGACACTAATCTACGTGTGTTCGGGACTGCTGGGACTCCTTCCGTTCCTGCTGTATGTTCCACATCCACTGCTCACAGAAGCTCACAATCGAACTCGAAACAAAAACAGGACACTACAGGGCTACAGAATGCGGCAAACAGGAGGACGAGTACACTACGGGCGGTGTTCCATTGAAACCGGGATTTCCGAGTAAATTGGATTTCCCACGGGATCTTGGACGTAACGTTCTCCGAACACCTTCTCCGAACGGGCAGCCAGCTTAGCCCGACCCGCGGACAAAGCGCAACGAGATGCGCTCGCCTGCATCTCGAATCGCCTGGGTGTCATTGACCCAGTTCCGGTGGCCTACATTTGCCCGCGATGCATACGAATCGGGATGTAAATAAGTGCCTTCCCGAAGCAATTTGTGTTGATGGTGCAATTGAATCATGTTGAACAACACAACAAAAAAACGCAAAAGGTTAACACAAGCACAAAAGGCGTCGTACGAACCTGTCACTCAGCTTGCGCGTCTAGTTCTCGTCTAGTGTTTCTAATTAGCAAGTCGTTGCCCTGCCCGTGCGGCGCGGCGACAGGGTTTCGAAGGCCACATGCAGGCAACAAACTCCGTCAGGACACACGCACACGACAAACTCGGCCTGCGCTCTGAGAGCGTCCTCTTGCACTGGCTTCCACTCTCACGTGGGATATTCCCCGTACGCACACACACTCTTGCTTTCACTAAGCGCGCACTCTGCCTGACGGCACCCCAATCACGTGCTGTCACGAGGCGATTTTTCCAACGCAATGACAGCTGCACGGCGATGATGGAGCGCGCGAGCAACGCCTGCTCCATGTACTACCAGACGTAGCATGCTGCGACTGGGACAAGGATGCCGCAGTGGACTTGTCATGCTGCTTCATATAGGAACTTCTGCTGTATTTCGCGCACACTTCACATCCATTTCAATCGTTTGGGACACTAACTAGTACACTTAAAAAACACACTCTCTCACATACGCACACGCATCACTACAACGGGAGGTTAGAACATCTATCACATCACACGGCACGGAACGGGCCACTTCGTTCGTTCCCGTCCCAAACCCCGCCCAAAACTGTTCACAGGCGAACCGAACCCGGAGCGCTTTGGCGCGCGCCTCCAACGTTGGCACGACGCGGCGACTCGGTCGTACCGCGTTTCATTTTTCCTTTGCGGGGCTGCGGGAAAATGGCTCTGGCTTCAGCGCTCACTCGAGCGTAATTATGTAATCCACGGTGCGCGTTCGCTTTGCCGGGTTTTCCATTCGCCCCGAACGCATCTCCCGAACGCCCGAGCCACGGACGACGTACGACGGGCACCCAGCGCGGATGTGACTACGACTTGGACTCATCCGCTCCGTCTCCAAACACAAACACACATACACACCCACAGGGGATACACTCAGGCGACGTGATGCTGTGGACGGTTCGCTCTCCGGAGCACAAAGCACGGGCGCTCTTCGTAAATCACAGAATCTTTGGGGCCGAGTTCTGCCTCGGTTCTGCTCGCGGGAGCTTCGATGGCACCGGATCGCCTGATGCCCGTCGTAAGGGGAGTTTCCTGGCGAGTCGCGCGTGTTCGTTCAGTGACTGAAAGGAAAAGTTCTTCCCAGAGGCTGATTTGGTGTGCTTGGTGTGCGGAGTAGGCGATGACTTGTGGATGTTCGGGATGGTACGGAAGGACATGAAAGGAAACGTGTGTCTAGCATGCAGACATTGGAGCAGCTATGCGTCGTAGTCTTTCAAGGATGTCTAGAGTGGGAAAAAGCCTTTCTTCATCTAATCACATCTCATCAGACGCAAACGCATCTCAACCAGAACGGCGTTTGGAACCCACCATCCACTGCAAAATCCTTTCCCATTCGCGCACAACTACACACCAGGACACTGACACTTCGGGCAGGAGGGGGGCTTATTTTCGCAACGGCCCCTCCTCCACTACAAACGGGGAACGGGGTTCGGGGAACACAGAACCAAAGCCAAACGCAACAAAAAAACAATCGCACAGCTAGTCCCGGAAATGGAGACGCCCCGTTAGGAAGACATCTAGTTGCGACAGTTGCTCACCGACTACTGGTCTGCCCTGCTGGGTGTTTGGGAAAGCTCCTTCTCCACCCGACAGCTGGAGCTGGCCTTTGGTTGGAGCTTTCAGCTTCGGCCGCTTTCGTGAATGGTGAACTGTTCACGCCACCATGTTTGCACTCACTCTCTTGGCACGGTCCCTAAGCCTTTCCTGAGCGACAGCGGGCGTTGGGTTGGCGGTCGTGGGATGAGGGTGTTCTTGGTACAGATTTACGTGTGTTCGTTAACACGTTCGTCCATATTATGTTGTTGACAAAAGAGCGCTACAAACACGGCGACAGGGTTTCGAAGGCCACATGCAGGCAACAAACTCCGTCAGGACACACGCACACGACAAACTCGGCCTGCGCTCTGGGAGCGTCCTCTTGCACTGGCTTCCACTCTCACGTGGGATATTCCCCGTACGCACACACACTCTTGCTTTCACTAAGCGCGCACTCTGCCTGACGGCACCCCAATCACGTGCTGTCACGAGGCGATTTTTCCAACGCAATGACAGCTGCACGGCGATGATGGAGCGCGCGAGCAACGCCTGCTCCACGTACTACCAGACGTAGCATGCTGCGACTGGGACAAGGATGCTGCCGCAATGGACTTGTCATGCTGCTTCATATAGGAACTTCTGCTGTATTTCGCGCACACTTCACATCCATTTCAATCGTTTGGGACACTAACTAGTACACTTAAAAAACACACTCCCTCACATACGCACACGCATCACTACAACGGGGGGTTAGAACATCTATCACATCACACGGCACGGAACGGGCCACTTCGTTCGTTCCCGTCCCAAACCCCGCCCAAAACTGTTCTTTTTTTCTGCTTCCTCTACCCGAGTGGCCTTTTCCAGCGCGGACAATGAATCATTGCTCAACTTGAGCGAGCGCCCGTGGGTCCTCGTGGGCCGAAGGACGCTCCAAGTCGGCCAACGTGGCCAGGATGCACCTGGCAAGCGCGCGCAAGACACGAAAAGAGCATTTCCACGCGGCATACACACAAACACGATCCCAACAAAAGGGGCGCCCATTAGCGGACACTAATCTACGTGTGTTCGGGACTGCTGGGACTCCTTCCGTTCCTGCTGTATGTTCCACATCCACTGCTCACAGAAGCTCACAATCGAACTCGAAACAAAAACAGGACACTACAGGGCTACAGAATGCGGCAAACAGGAGGACGAGTACACTACGGGCGGTGTTCCATTGAAACCGGGATTTCCGAGTAAATTGGATTTCCCACGGGATCTTGGACGTAACGTTCTCCGAACACCTTCTCCGAACGGGCAGCCAGCTTAGCCCGACCCGCGGACAAAGCGCAACGAGATGCGCTCGCCTGCATCTCGAATCGCCTGGGTGTCATTGACCCAGTTCCGGTGGCCTACATTTGCCCGCGATGCATACGAATCGGGATGTAAATAAGTGCCTTCCCGAAGCAATTTGTGTTGATGGTGCAATTGAATCATGTTGAACAACACAACAAAAAAACGCAAAAGGTTAACACAAGCACAAAAGGCGTCGTACGAACCTGTCACTCAGCTTGCGCGTCTAGTTCTCGTCTAGTGTTTCTAATTAGCAAGTCGTTGCCCTGCCCGTGCGGCGCGGCGACAGGGTTTCGAAGGCCACATGCAGGCAACAAACTCCGTCAGGACACACGCACACGACAAACTCGGCCTGCGCTCTGAGAGCGTCCTCTTGCACTGGCTTCCACTCTCACGTGGGATATTCCCCGTACGCACACACACTCTTGCTTTCACTAAGCGCGCACTCTGCCTGACGGCACCCCAATCACGTGCTGTCACGAGGCGATTTTTCCAACGCAATGACAGCTGCACGGCGATGATGGAGCGCGCGAGCAACGCCTGCTCCACAACGAAGTACGTACGGACGGGTAAACAAACGCTAAATCAAACACTACAAGCGAGCGAGCGAGTGTGTATGTGTGTGTGGCAAAGGCTTGAAACGGGCAAAATCCGTACCACAAGCGTTCCAGCCAAGGACGTGGACGTTCAGCTGAGGCGAACAAAAAAAAAGGGAACGTCAACTCCCCCCAAAGCCAGAGTGGCCTGCTACGACTGGAGCATAGTACGGGAGTAACGTTCAACACCACGTTTGCGTTCCACCAGCAGCGGAGTACACACTCTGGAGTCGCTTTTTTCTGCTTCCTCTACCCGAGTGGCCTTTTCCAGCGCGGACAATGAATCATTGCTCAACTTGAGCGAGCGCCCGTGGGTGGCAGACGATTATTCGTTCGAAATGGCCTGTCATGCAATCGTCCGCATGTTTGTCCGCCGTCGGGTTAGGATTTCCTGCCGCCTTGCTCGGACTTCACGTGCGGATGGAGCGCACCGACGACTTGTACGGGGTGTTCTCGCTGCTTCGAACATCCTTTGGCATTACAATTGAATACGGAGCTGCATACGGAAGCCAGCGTGTGTGCGGGAGCGCTTACATTGCAATACGATACACATTATCATAACTCGATATTAATCCGATTTTGAGCACAACAGATGCGCAAGTGATTGTGTAGGCTGCTGGGGAGGCTTTTCCCGTGAAAATTAGAAGGAAACGTAAGCGCGCCTCGCATGGGTCGGACGGGTGAGTGATGAAAGTGATGTTAAATCAATAACGAATTTCACACCAGGTGGAACAAAGAGTGGGTTTGCTAAAATATGCAATGTATTTAACACTTCACAGAATCCATAGACGCTAGTGTGTTGGAACTGTGCTGAATAGCTGCTCATGTTTTGTAGTTGTGGATAGAAAGGCTTCTCATTATGCGAGTTGCATAACATTGAGGCGTAAAATGCCAAATGAGCCTAACAGTATGTAAAGTGCACAATTAAATTTGATTCATCAAGAACAATACATACTTTCAGGCTGAAAGAGCAAACTTACGCCAAAATGTATGCAATGTTTTAGTAAAGCTTACCAATCATCGCATGAATCAGCAAGAAAAACAGCATTGGGTACGATAAATACCTGCATAAAGCTTACTATCCTCCTAGCGACACTATAGAGCATCAGAGCTTGATCCTTTTTATCAACAAAACCTCTCAAATAGAGTTATTATTACCATGAAATTACTAGCAGCGTTTATTGTACCTTAACATAAAAAAAACAATTTCGAAAATGCGTTACTGTGGCTGTGAATACAAAACTGTGTTCACAGCACACATACAAACAAGCGGCCCGCTAAATTGCTACATGGACCGCTGCTACAGATTACGCAAAACAAATGGCACGGGGGCTTTTTCCAGTCGTAATTTAATTCTGCAACTCCCACCGGTACTTCCGTTCGACAACGAAGTACGTACGGACGGGTAAACAAACGCTAAATCAAACACTACAAGCGAGCGAGCGAGTGTGTATGTGTGTGTGGCAAAGGCTTGAAACGGGCAAAATCCGTACCACAAGCGTTCCAGCCAAGGACGTGGACGTTCAGCTGAGGCGAACAACAAAAAAAAGGGAACGTCAACTCCCCCCAAAGCCAGAGTGGCCTGCTACGACTGGAGCATAGTACGGGAGTAACGTTCAACACCACGTTTGCGTTCCACCAGCAGCGGAGTACACACTCTGGAGTCGCTTTTTTTTCGCTCTCCGGAGCACAAAGCACGGGCGCTCTTCGTAAATCACAGAATCTTTGGGGCCGAGTTCTGCCTCGGTTCTGCTCGCGGGAGCTTCGATGGCACCGGATCGCCTGATGCCCGTCGTAAGGGGAGTTTCCTGGCGAGTCGCGCGTGTTCGTTCAGTGACTGAAAGGAAAAGTTCTTCCCAGAGGCTGATTTGGTGTGCTTGGTGTGCGGAGTAGGCGATGACTTGTGGATGTTCGGGATGGTACGGAAGGACATGAAAGGAAACGTGTGTCTAGCATGCAGACATTGGAGCAGCTATGCGTCGTAGTCTTTCAAGGATGTCTAGAGTGGGAAAAAGCCTTTCTTCATCTAATCACATCTCATCAGACGCAAACGCATCTCAACCAGAACGGCGTTTGGAACCCACCATCCACTGCAAAATCCTTTCCCATTCGCGCACAACTACACACCAGGACACTGACACTTCGGGCAGGAGGGGGGCTTATTTTCGCAACGGCCCCTCCTCCACTACAAACGGGGAACGGGGTTCGGGGAACACAGAACCAAAGCCAAACGCAACAAAAAAACAATCGCACAGCTAGTCCCGGAAATGGAGACGCCCCGTTAGGAAGACATCTAGTTGCGACAGTTGCTCACCGACTACTGGTCTGCCCTGCTGGGTGTTTGGAAAAGCTCCTTGTCCACCCGACAGCTGGAGCTGGCCTTTGGTTGGAGCTTTCAGCTTCGGCCGCTTTCGTGAATGGTGAAGTGTTCACGCCACCATGTTTGCACTCACTCTCTTGGCACGGTCCCTAAGCCTTTCCTGAGCGACAGCGGGCGTTGGGTTGGCGGTCGTGGGATGAGGGTGTTCTTGGTACAGATTTACGTGTGTTCGTTAACACGTTCGTCCATATTATGTTGTTGACAAAAGAGCGCTACAAACACGGCTCAGCAGATGGGGTGGTAAATTGCGCCAAAACAGCTTCCAGGAGGAGAGATCCTCAAGGTGTGTAGATGAGCATAAGCTTTGGATGTTTGGAACGAAGTGTTAGAGCTTTCGGAAAGCACGAATCTATGGATCTGATACATTTGTACACCAACAAATAGTTCATGAAGTTGTTATTTGTTTCTTAGTTCACGTTTTCATTTTTATTAATATCATATAGATTGACTCAAGCTGTACACTGGATAAATGAGGTATTTCTTGGCAGACATTTAGACATTACAAACTACGCGCAGTTATCGTCCTGCTCAGCATTGGTACCACGTAACATTGCTTCGAAGCGCAACGTGCTTGGTGTGCGGAGTAGGCGATGACTTGTGGATGTTCGGGATGGTACGGAAGGACATGAAAGGAAACGTGTGTCTAGCATGCAGACATTGGAGCAGCTATGCGTCGTAGTCTTTCAAGGATGTCTAGAGTGGGAAAAAGCCTTTCTTCATCTAATCACATCTCATCAGACGCAAACGCATCTCAACCAGAACGGCGTTTGGAACCCACCATCCACTGCAAAATCCTTTCCCATTCGCGCACAACTACACACCAGGACACTGACACTTCGGGCAGGAGGGGGGCTTATTTTCGCAACGGCCCCTCCTCCACTACAAACGGGGAACGGGGTTCGGGGAACACAGAACCAAAGCCAAACGCAACAAAAAAACAATCGCACAGCTAGTCCCGGAAATGGAGACGCCCCGTTAGGAAGACATCTAGTTGCGACAGTTGCTCACCGACTACTGGTCTGCCCTGCTGGGTGTTTGGGAAAGCTCCTTCTCCACCCGACAGCTGGAGCTGGCCTTTGGTTGGAGCTTTCAGCTTCGGCCGCTTTCGTGAATGGTGAACTGTTCACGCCACCATGTTTGCACTCACTCTCTTGGCACGGTCCCTAAGCCTTTCCTGAGCGACAGCGGGCGTTGGGTTGGCGGTCGTGGGATGAGGGTGTTCTTGGTACAGATTTACGTGTGTTCGTTAACACGTTCGTCCATATTATGTTGTTGACAAAAGAGCGCTACAAACACGGCTCAGCAGATGGGGTGGTAAATTGCGCCAAAACAGCTTCCAGGAGGAGAGATCCTCAAGGTGTGTAGATGAGCATAAGCTTTGGATGTTTGGAACGAAGTGTTAGAGCTTTCGGAAAGCACGAATCTATGGATCTGATACATTTGTACACCAACAAATAGTTCATGAAGTTGTTATTTGTTTCTTAGTTCACGTTTTCATTTTTATTAATATCATATAGATTGACTCAAGCTGTACACTGGATAAATGAGGTATTTCTTGGCAGACATTTAGACATTACAAACTACGCGCAGTTATCGTCCTGCTCAGCATTGGTACCACGTAACATTGCTTCGAAGCGCAACAGATAGTAGAAGACACTAAAGCCAACATCTTTATAAGGCCATCGATAGCTTAAAGCTTTTCAAGAGTTATTCCTTCCGCAAGGCACCGTGTTCCGTTGCGTGTGACTACGTGTGACTCCAGTCGGACATTTCCTGCCCGATTTGCATCAGCCTTAGGACGTGGCGTTCCTTCGCTATCGCTCGCTCCGTTCCGATCGCTATGAGCACTTCCATCAGACAGAGGACTGTTGGGGGAGAGAATGGAAGAGGGCGGTCAGTAAAGCGAACGCTTGCGGAACGGCTCCAGCTTTAAACTTACAGAACAGTGAAGTCAGCAGGGACATCACGGTGAGCAGATTGGAGGAAAGTCCTTTGACGTAGCTATAGTACGCCGAGTAAAGGATGACCGCCGCCAGCAGCGACATCTGGACGTACGTGAAATATTTGAACATGGCGATCAGGGCGGGCCGCCACAGTCCGGCTCCTATTATCCAGCACATGGCGAAGAGAATGTTTAAGGCACACGGTACCACCAGCTCGTAGATGGCTGTCCGCCCTGGAGCGATAGATTTGGACATATTAGTTGGAAACGAACGGAACAGGTTATCTCCTAGCAGGCATACTTACAGTCCACTAGCAGCTGCTCGGCGCCCATGCTCAGTATGACCAGCACGAAGAATATGTTGATGCTACCGAACAGGTAGGTGAGGATTCGGAAGGCTCGATTTGTCAGCATGGCTTAAGGCACCGGCGTGTGAAGGCACTTCTAGAAGCGTTAAAAGAAACGTCAACTCAAATGTGAATCATATGCAATCGAATACGGACCCAAAGTGTGCGTTTGGTACGTTTTGAAAGACTAAATAAACAGCAATATGTATTCTCTTAAGACAAGAATAATTTTATTTCGATTTTAAAACATGAGTTACATTCGGCTCGTTTTTAAAAACACCCTTTTCGCACAATAAAACACTCAGACCGTACGGGCGACGGGCATGTAGACGACCATACCCTCGACCGGATTTAGTTTCTTGCGCAGAGATTCCATCGTAGAGGACACAATCACGAGCTCGACGCCGCACACGACTGGAACAGGCAATACATATTAATACATTAAATTCAACCATACGACACGGTGTCTCTGCATCCATACCGAACATAATACTGAAGCACATCTTCATCAGGACGGGCATTTTGATGGATTCGAAGTATCGGTGCCCGTAGACGACCATCAGCAGTGAGAAGACGAGTTGGGCGTAGAGAAATATTTTAAACAGTCTTATGAGGGACATCTCTTCCTGCAACGTTTGGGAATGGATTGTTAGATACCGGGATATGCGTGTGTTCCTCCGACCGTCCTTACCTTCAAAACTCCTATCACTAACAGCACGGCGAGTACCATATTGGCTAGACATGGAGATATCAGTACTTCAAGCAGGGCTGAAAGATGCGAGTTTGAAACGACGATTAGTGATGTGCCTTTTTCATACCACCGGGTAAAGGATACTTACGTCGCTCATCCGTATGCTGCATGATCGTGAGGATCGTGTACGCCATCGTGAGCAGGTTGCCCGAGGCGATCAGTATGCAAAGGAACTTGCACATGATGATCCGCTCGCGTCACGTTCGTGCCACCAGTTTCGCCGTCACCTCCGTCACCTACAACAAGCACAAGAAACGTCGGCTATTGACATCGGCATACTAAGAGACACTAACAGAAGCCTTCCAGACCCGCCATCCAGTAGAAAGGGGAAACTCAAAACTCATGACGGAAGAACGCACCGAACGCTCACACATCAAACTGTCATGGAGAAATATTATTTATTGCCACGCTCATAGAGTATATTTTTACAAACATCACACACACACGCTTCGATTGCTCCCATGCGGTTGGGATTGGCCTACTTCGGTCGGACGAATTAGCAGCTGCGCACGGCTCATAACTCATCCCAGCAGGCTGGCTAGTACGGCTCAGTGCCGGTGTCACGTTTTCTGTCGCACTACCGGCTCCACGCTGTGCTCGACGTCCACCTTTACGATGTACAGCAGTGCGGCGGCCAGACAGATCAGTACGAAAATAGCACCCAGCTGCACGTAGCTGAAGATTTTAACGATCTTCACCAGACGAGGTCGGCGCTGGAAAATTCGGGAGGCGACAAATCGGGTATTACTCAACGCACACGCGTTACAGGCCGCTCCGTTGCCACCTGTGGCGCTTCCCCACGGACGCGTTACGTACCGTTACGATTCCGATGATCAGGGCAATGACGGAGGCAAAGTTCGCCAGGCAGGTGCCGACAATGATAAGATTCGTACCTGCAGAAAGGGATGTAGAAGTGCATTAGCGATGGCGTAGGACGCACGTTGACTTGCTGTACTTACTCAGCGGCAAGTTGGCGATCGGAAACACTTTGCTGGCGAGCGTGATGAAGATGGCTATGAGCGAAATGGCCAAGCTGTACAGGAACACCTTGTGCAGCTTGTTCGTCGACATGGTGGCACACACGGTAGACTCGCACTCACACACGCTGTACGGTCACGACAAGATTACACGACAATTTCCCGACGGCAACATTGCGAAACACCGTCCGGAATACACAAAGAGCTGCTCCCTTCTTGTGTCTCGCCGCACAAACACTTCACTTATCGGCGTCCTCCATCTGGATAGGAAAATCTGCCACCGAAGCGTCACGAGCGGCTTTAAAATATGAGGCGATGTTTCATGATCGCCCTCTTACCTTTTCAACTCATATCCTCGCAACACGACTTTGGTAACTATACGAAAAACACAAATCGCATCCGAAAACTGCTACCGAAAAACTCCCGCGAACGAACAAATGGTTTTTCTTCAAAATTGTTGAAATCAGTAAAAAAATAGGTCTATTGTAATGCGCCAGACTCAAAATTTATAGCCGGTATAACTAGTTGAGTATAAAAATGTCGTAGAGTTGAAGGTTAACAAACACAAGGATTGTAAAACTTATCCATTAACTCACTCGCAGTTGGATTTTTGTATCTTATCGCTTCTTCTTCTCTTTATTTCGGTCTGCGTACGCATACTGCATAACTGGTAGGCGCCAATATTGAACACCGCGCAAGATAGAAATAGGTATGCAATTGACAGGTATGGCTCTGGAGATTTGCGAGGTGTTTTTTATCACCAAATCGCGAAAACAAATCAACACAAACCAACACGATTGTTTATAGCCCGGTAAACGATGACTCACGCCGGTAATTCCAACGCAACGCACTAACGCACACGCATACACCCTCAGCCAGCCTCGCAAGCGTGGCAGGCAGGGCGCGGAAGAATGGTTAAAAATAAACTTGCATCATCCAGCAGCGCACAGGGGGACAACAAGGGAGTTTCCTCCTCACGACCGAGATAAAGCACACGCTGACGAATGACACACGCTGCGATTTTCGTTGCTTTCCTTGTGTTTTCCTCCCCCCACAGTCACAGCGCGTGCAAACTTACCAGCAAAGAACCAGCGCTACAGGTGCGCGATAGAACAGCGTCCGCGGAACCAACGGCTCGTGCATGTATTGTTTCGCCACCGACAAGCGCCACACTAGCGTTTCGAGCGCATGTTTCGGGGAAGCTGCTGGCCCGGAGGAACTGTCGCCGTCGTCGTGATTCCGTATCCACTACAATGTACCATGGACGTTGTATGCTGGAAGATTGCAAGGATGTTACGAGGTGATAGAAATGAAATTAACAAATTAGAAGATTATATTGTTCAATGGTGTTTGTACACAACCCTGACAGCACTGACACTTGCTCGTGCTTCGTTAAGTTGGGGCACTCGCGCAGGCAACGTTCGGGTCGCCGCACAAACACTTCACTTATCGGCGTCCTCCATCTGGATAGGAAAATCTGCCACCGAAGCGTCACGAGCGGCTTTAAATTAATTCGCACCACAAGAACCTTAATTCGCACCACAAGAACCAGAGTTGAACCGAAGATTGAGCAATGTTTTCATTCCACGACCACGGGCCACGTCTGTTTGATGACAACCATTCAGGCGCCGAGGTGTCACGGAAAATCCTCTCGGAAAAAACATGACAAACATGGGTTGGCGTTAGTTTTCGCTGCCGGAAAAGGAAAATGAGCGGTTGCCGCGGAAACGGCGTGCGCATGAGCGGTGAGCGAACGCGGGCGCCGGGCGTGAGTGCTTTGTTGTGGTTCGGGAGCTGTCAAACGCGGAGACAGTGTGCGGCATAAAGTTATGTGTTTGCTGTGCTATTTATTCGTTTCGCGTTGTGGCAGACTGCAAATGTGAGTTGATTAGTCTCTGTGTTTTCTGTTTTGCAGAGAAAGTTGTCAAAAGATTATCGAACTACACTTGAACAGTTAAACATATGAGTCGAATGTGTAACTTTTGAGAATAGAATATCAACAAACTCACACACCTAGGCGCACATAACTTTACGTGGCACTGTACTCCAGTTTGTTTACATCTTCGGTTTCAAAGATTATGCTGGGATTATGTTTCGATGTAAACAATAACCCGCATGATTTAATGAATCTCTTGTATTGGAGATTTGCGAGGTGTTTTTTATCACCAAATCGCGAAAACAAATCAACACAAACCAACACGATTGTTTATAGCCCGGTATTAACTGGTAGGCGCCAATATTGAACACCGCGCAAGATAGAAATAGGTATGCAATTGACAGGTATGGCTGGTTCTGGTCCACAGACATGGCGTTTATCTCTGGATGAAGAGATAAACGGCAATTTCCTGCCGCAGTTGGTTGCATGCATGATGTTTGTGTATATAAATGGACTTCAGCAATCAACAATTTCAACTGCCTGTTTGAACTTCAACTTTTTTTTAGCCCTGAACACTCCAAACACAGTACGCTAGACACGATATTTTTGTTCGAAGTCGCTATTAGCTGCCGTGGAATCATTTTGCATTTCAGCCTATGTATCGATTTTTCTTTCGGGTCAAATAAGTTTCGGTATTTCATCGCTTGAACGAGTGCCACCTCGTCGTTCTTTATATTGGACTGTTGCGAGCCGTTTTGCATCGTGTTCGTTGGCTCTTTCATTAACTACGTGAACCGTGAAACACCGATACAATGATCAACGCTCTGGAATACAAAGGTACGCTTATATACACCCCCTGAAATAATATACTTCTCTGCCTTCAATCGTATATACCCGACCCGTTCTAGCACCACCGGCAAAACAAAAACAAAATGACATCTGTTTTTCCTCCCAATATTTTTCACTGGGCTGACAACTTGTCTAATAATTAATTCCATTGGGCGGTCTAACAGACGTCTTAAAGACATGCAATCGGAGTCTGTTAGGCGGCCTAACAGACATCTTTTAACAAATTTGGCAGGTGGGGTAGAACGAACAGATGATTTTACTCAAGAGAACGGCACTCACGCGCGACTGAAGCTGTCAAACCGTCGGGGTGAGTGCCGCCGTCGTGTTGTTTTGAAAGCCACTCACACTGCCGGGCATTGTTTCAAACGATTATTTTTATTTCCATAATAATAGTTTTTTTTTGTTAATAATATCATCACAAAATATTACATATTCTATGAAGGTTTTGCTCATTCCTCCGTTCCCTTCAAATCGGCTGCTGATAACGTGTCGGTGTGTTCGTGATCGATCCGCCAGGCTCGATCCGTGTCGGGTTAGGTTGGTTTAAATAATCTGCACGTATTTAATGCTCTTTTCGTGTATGTTTTTTTTTCTGTTCATTCAGTGGATTTATTTTAAATTTCTTTTACGCCTTTTTTGTTGTATATGTAACGTCAAGCGTCTTGTAAAACAGCTTTAGTTGCTCTATGTTTTCGTTCGTCTTTGTAGCAGCAGCGCTTCGTTCACTTTGTTCAAAGTGCAGAAGGTGCGTTTGTTCGCTTTTTACGTTTAGTTTTATGATCATTGTTTTTTTGCATGGGTTAAGTGGCTTTATACGTTTACTCTGGTGCGCTTGCTTTGCTACTGTTTTTGCTACTCCTGTCGTCTAGCATTAGATCAGGTTCAACCCGTCCCTCTTGATTGGATCTTCGGTTTTCACTACTTGGGTTTGTGATTTGAGTACAGCGGTTTATCACGTCACAATTTGTTCTCTGTTTTACCTGTTCCATTTCAATTCACTCTATCTCTCTCCTCCTCACCGTGCTACAATGCTTCCTGTGTGTCCTGTGCAGGTAGGTCAAGCGTACAAGCGTTCTACTCTTGCCGTTGCTACGTGCTCGTTAGTGGAGCCAATAATGTAATGACTCCCAACATTGTGGGTCGCCGACTTCTGATGTTCATTTTCTATCTTTAATTAATTCCTAACGTTGTACCACGGGTCTTTGTAAAGGTTCACCAGCGCTCTTACGACCAGCAAATTTGACTGGTTCCCCGTATTCGTGCTGCCGTATAGGATACTGCCATGTCCAATAGATCAGCCATCATCATCATCATGAGTCATGGGTACTCGTATGGGGGTTTTGCGAACATTGGGTTAGTATTACCGATTACCACTACGATAGCGATGGTTGATTGAAGCGTACAGTATACGGCTAACATTTAGAATCTTCGGCCATTTAACACAAATCATAATGTTTGACAAAAGAAAGGTAAATGACTAAACTAGAGCTAGGAACCAAGGCTACCTCTACCAGTGGCTAATGTGTGTTTCATCTGTTCATTCTAACAACTAACAATGCTGAGGGATGCCTCATTTGAGAGAGAATGTACTACCTCCAAGGAACTGAAGCGATGTAACAGCAAAACGCGAACAGAAAGCCTGAACAGATTATGCTAATATACACATTCTACTCGCCTACAAAGTTTGAAGTTCTTCAGCGCTCGATGCCCCATCTTAGTGTTCGTTCGTTATGCTTCGGTTGGATCTTCAATTTGAACCTCGTGACTTCGCGACTTCCGTTACGATGAGGCACTTTTTGATCTTATTAATCGCACATCTGCGAGAAATGGGTCTTCCAAAAACGGGTGTTTTTTTAATATGTTCGATGAAGACTCCAGATGGTTTTCGAAGCAAAGAAAGCTCCCAGAACTAAGGTTGCTTTGAGTTGTTTAAACAAATGAATAATCTTATTGACAATGTCTTTGCAAAGTGTTCTCGAAGTGACGCGATGAGTTAATCTGCTAATGTGTGTCCCTGTTATCTGTTGTTTTCTTATTGGCAGGTTATATTATAACGTCTTCCCTGTCTTGACATGATTTGCATTGATAATGAGAAAACGAATCGCAATGAGCAATATTCTCGGTTTAATCTGGTTTAATTAGCAAAAAATTTCAGGAATCTTCAACTCAAAACGGTCTCCAACCTTCACTCAATTCGTCAACTTTAATCAATTCGTATCGATCGTATTCAATTCGAGATTGAAAGTATTTTTATTTATATTTATTTTTACACTTTCTCTTTCGTGTGATAACAAATCAAACGTAGAGTTTTATGTATTCTCTCATTCTCTCTCTCTCTTCCGCTCTCTTTCTCTTTCTCTATTAACGTTTAACGTCAACACCAACCAGCAACTTCTCAATAAAAGAGAACACACATCCAAACGCTTCCGAAACGGCGCTCGGGGTAATATGTTGCAAGTGTTGTAAACTGCTGCTAATTGCTGCTGCTCGCATATGTAACCATGCTTTAGATGAATATGTTTTATTTTTATTACTTGGGCTCCGTTCAAACGGGCCCTTGTTTCTTTTTCTGCGTTACGTTTGATTCAGTCTCACTAGCTGCACTGTTTTCATTACGTGTTCAACACTTTAACGTTCTTTCCTGTAACACTATGTAGACGTTGAAGAAAGGTCTGAAAAAATGGTTGTGGGAAGTAATAAAACTTAGGAAAGGGTTAAGGTAAAAAAACAATTAAAAGAAAAATGAATCATAGTGATAGAAGCAAGAACCAAAATTAAATAAAAGCGTAAAACAGTATAACTACTTATAGATTCTTTCGTAAAACGAAACAGTATCGAGAGCAGTAATATGGTTCAACAAGAAACGGACAACAAACCTACAGAAAAGAGTAAAAAAAAACAAATAAAACAACCGGACAAGAAACTTGAACCGAGCAATAAAACTTCACCGAACAGTGTGCTCACTACCACTACTGCTACCACTACGCACACCACTACGAGACAACTGCTACAACGAAAAAATGCGCTACCAGCTAATGGCTATTACCTTTTGACCCTTTTTGGTCACACCACCATCATTTCCATCAATTGGGGTTTTTTTATCTGTGTGTGTGTTTACTATTTTCTTTATTTCTTTATTTCTTTATTTCATTATCAGATTACCGCCCGCGCGCCGCCTTAACTAACTTTCTTAATTTATTTTGCATTTTAAGCGTTCTGTTTTTTGTTTTTTTTGTGTGTGTTTGTGTTGTTTGTGTTTAAATTTCGCTACATATATAATTCCCGCACAC
>KZ067365.1:40959-52660 GCA_002091845.1 Anopheles cracens | reverse complement strand
AGTTTTGTCTATTCGATGGCCCTGTTGGTGCCGTGTGTTTAGACGTCACCGTCGTGGACGTCGTCGGTAAAGTGTTGCTTATTTATTTTGTACTCGTCTTGTTATCTTGTTCGGCGAGACGACGCTTTCGATGCAACACAAAGGCAGACACCGACCGAGCGTCTCTGCGCTGATGGGGCCCAGTCAGGTAGTTGGGCCGAGCGCGGAGCGTTAATGGGAAATGGTAATTACGCGATGCACCGGTGTTGCTATTTAACGAGCCTCTGCCGCTAATTTGTCCCACCAGCGGGACAAGCGGCAGACGGAAGAAGTAATGAGCGTTCGCATGCATTTGCATCCGCTGCGTCGGAACGATATTTCTTCCAGAATGCGATGCGCCCGAGTTTATCTATCGATAAACAAACGATTAGCCCGTTCAGTCGGTGGAATGTGCAGATAAATCAGAATCAAAGGCATAAACCCACCGCTCGGCACCGAACGGAATGAGATTAATAATTTATCGCATGCGCAACACCTCCAGACGCGTACGCACACAAAGACGGTGTGTGCAACCAACGCATCACTCACACGTGGTGAGGTGCAGAGTTATGAAATTCAAAGTAGAAACCGCCTGGTGCGCCTGCCCGCAGCGGGAAGCTGACTAATTTATTCCGCAGTCACACAGTCTCGCAGTTAGCCGTCCGTCCGTGCGTTCGGAAATTAGCAATCACTTCCATCCAAAGTAAACAAGCAACCCCACAACGCCCGCCCGGCCCCCTAACGCAAGTGGTGATGTAACGGAAAGGGAACGCCAAACCACCAAATCGGAGGACAGCCCGAAGGGAAGACGAGAGCGGAGACAGAAAAAACATGCCCATTTCCTCCAGCCATGAGGAAGCGGATGAAATGCGGGGAGGCGCAAGTTTCCCCCCTTCATCCCACCACACGCGTGTGTGTGTGCGGTGCGTGCAAAACAAATTCAAACAAAAAACAATGCACTCCTCCACACCGCGGTTCCGCTCGGTTCCGTTTTGTTCGGTGCAGCAGTGCAGTTGTTTCTGTTTTTTTTTCGCTTCCACTCGTTTTTTTCCAACGGAAGAGAAGTAAAGTAACGAAAAAACAGCTTGATGCATGTAAGCTTAACGCCTGTGAGAATATTGACAAGGAAAAATGAGGATGTTTTTACTTCAGCCAGCCTCAGCCGTTGCCTGTCGAGACTTTGAAGGACTGTGCGGCCGGCTCGGACTGGGAACGGTTTGGCAGGCTGTCCGGGCACGTCCTGGGCTAAACTTCACGCACTCGCAACCGCGCGTTCAGGAACGGTACACGGATCTGGTCGAATCGGGCCGATTCGTCCGTTTCTGATGAAGCACGTTCTCTGCAGAATGATCGTTTTCAGGGGTTTGTTTTTGGTTACTGTTTGGAGACTGTGTTTTGGTGCTTTTGCAAAAAGCACATTTGTCCTTGCACCACAAACTCTTGTTGCTAGATTCTTTTTGGTACGATTATTTTATAATAGAGACTTAAGAAATTGTTGGTTTTCTATTGCATGTGTAGTACATTTGATATGGCTTCATCATGTAGTAAAAAAGCAACCATCCAAGCAAACGTTCGATTGTTCCGGATTATTCATACGCCCCAATTAAATCGCGTTAATTAAAGCTACACGATCTTGAACGAAAGTGATCCCACACAAAAAGGCAAAAACAGCACAAAGAAAAGGAGAGGAGCAAGAAAAAAACCGTCATCATCTCGCTCATGATCAACCTCCCCATTTCCTGCCCGTTTTTTCCATCCACTTCCCATTCCCCTTTCATCCGTGTTGTAAAAATTGTCACCTTTCACCATCCGCCCGCCCGGATTCGACGGGATCGTATCGATAGAGGATCTCAAAAAGCCGAGAAAGAGAAAGAGAAGAGAGAGAGAGAGAAAGAGCCCGGGCACACATGATCCAATGCATGTTGATATGTGCAAGCACAAACACACACACACTCACAGCCACAAAAACAAAACAAAACTCTCGCTTTCTTTCCACCGCGAAAGTAGAGTGCGCGCCAAGTGCGGCCATATTCTGCGGTAAAAGTAGGTTCGGAACGGTGTCGTATGAGTGTGTGTGTGTGTGTGTGTGTGTGAAAGGTGAGAAGTGGCACGCCGCAAAAAAGGACGGGGACACGAAAAACTGGTCCGCGCCTCTCCATGTGGCAAAAAGAACTTGGGAAAGGTCCTGTGGTGTGTGAGAGTCTAAAAATAAATCATCCAACGCCTGGGACAGTGGAAATTTTGGGCTGCAATACGAAAGGAGAGGCCGAAATTTTGAAAGTAGCCTTCATGCTGCTGCGGACGGCTGCTCTGCCAGTAGCGTGAGCGTTAAAGATAGAAGAAAAACGACAGAAGCGCATTGTGTCGCTACTACCGTTGGAAAGATCGCCATCGCACGATGACATTTCCTGCCCCACGATTCCGACTCTGTCGGAAGATCGCCTGTCTGCAGTTTGCAGTTGGCTTTCGTTGACCGCAGGAGCGCACGAACCGGGAAGTGGACGCGATCGTGCCTGGGTTTAAGACAATCGGATGCAAAAAGCCGCTCCGGTAAGGAGAAAGCGTGCTAGCTTGGGTAGAACAGTATTTGTTGCAATCAATTTTCGACCCCAAAATAGGCAGTAAAGCTCGGTCGAAACGTTGCGTCACTTATGACGTGGCGAGAAAATCGCCCAATCGCTTAGTCATTCGCGTGCGTGCATTGTGACATTACAGCCCGGGCCCGGGCCGTGGCTATTATTAGCATTCGCCACGGGGGGAAAGTTTTTCCGTTAATTTAATCGACGGCGGAGTTCGATTTTTGGCCGGTCCTTTCTCCTGGTCCGGAATTGATCCACTTTTGTTTCGCTGCCGTTTCGAGCCGGGAATGGTGACGAAATTTGAGTAAGCTCAGAAAATCAACACAGCACACTTTCTCTCTAATGTGTGTGTGTGGGGCGAGTGTCTTTCGGTGACATTTTCGGATCCGTTTTGAACTTTAAATGTCTCACTCCGGTGGACGCGCAGGGAATCGTTTCGATCGCGGAAAATGATGGCTCCACTGTGCATTAGCGCTTGTTTTGTTTGATTTCGATTTGATAAAGCAATTCACGTTGCTGCTGCTGCTCTCTTATTAGGGAGTTCGGCATGCACTCGAGATACTGTGCATGACAACTCATTAAAAAGCGATCAGTAAAAGGGCTCGGGTTTTTCCTTGCACGCGCACTAGGCGTAATGATAGGAAAGTCGCGAAATTGCACTAGCCTTCCCGACCCGCTGCTCGATAATCAATCCCACGGTGAGTTTGATGAATTTCGTCTTCTGTGCGCCCCTTCGCCCGTGTATCCCTAAAACAATGGGGCCGCTTCCTGCCTGCGTCGGTTGCTCATCGCCTTCACGGTGCGCATCACGATCGAAACACTCGGCAACACACGAACTGTGCGATCGCGATCGGAGGAGAGTGGTGTGGTGTTTCATTTGAATCCGGGCCCGGTTGGATCGTGCTTGTGAATCTTCCTCCTCAAGGAAGGCATTCCCTGGCCCGCTGCAAATGTCGAAGCGCAAGCGAGGGAGCCCGAACAAGCCGACTTTGAAAAGGAATGCGAAAGGAAGCGAGCAAACACCATCGGTGGAAGCGGGTAGAATCATTCGAACGAAACTGAAACCAACTGCATCTGGCGAGGGGCCTGGCCCCGGTTGGATCGTGCTTGTGAATCTTCCTCCTCAAGGAAGGCATTCCCTGGCCCGCTGCAAATGTCGAAGCGCAAGCGAGGGAGCCCGAACAAGCCGACTTTGAAAAGGAATGCGAAAGGAAGCGAGCAAACACCATCGGTGGAAGCGGGTAGAATCATTCGAACGAAACTGAAACCAACTGCATCTGGCGAGGGGCCTGGCGAAAGAAAGGCTTCCATTTCCACTGGTTATGCCACAGCGGAGTAGGAAGTCGCCGGTAACCACAGAGTTCCGTTTATGCGATCGTGCAGCGCTCATTTCGTAGCGACACGAAAACGAAAGACTCACCAGCGACGAACCCCCCTGTACCATTCGCGGTGGGAAAGCAAAACAAAGCGCTGGCGGAACCGCTTGCCCGGCTTGAAGATGCTGCACGGCCGATAAAATGTGCAAAATGTAGCGAAGGCATTCTCACTTTCGTTTCGTTTTAGCGTGCGCAAAACCAACAAACGGCTGGGGAGGGCACTGTTTTGGTTTTCGGGAGCCCAGCTCTGTTCGTTTCGTGCTTGGTGCTCGGTTGCCTGCTAGCACTAGAACCTACCGCCAAGCACGGAATGGAGCACGCACCGTAACACATGGCACGTACGATGTTTTTACTTCAGCCAGCCTCAGCCGTTGCCTGTCGAGACTTTGAAGGACTGTGCGGCCGGCTCGGACTGGGAACGGTTTGGCAGGCTGTCCGGGCACGTCCTGGGCTAAACTTCACGCACTCGCAAACGCGCGTTCAGGAACGGTACACGGATCTGGTCGAATCGGGCCGATTCGTCCGTTTCTGATGAAGCACGTTCTCTGCAGAATGATCGTTTTTGTTTGATTTCGATTTGATAAAGCAATTCACGTTGCTGCTGCTGCTCTCTTATTAGGGAGTTCGGCATGCACTCGAGATACTGTGCATGACAACTCATTAAAAAGCGATCAGTAAAAGGGCTCGGGTTTTTCCTTGCACGCGCACTAGGCGTAATGATAGGAAAGTCGCGAAATTGCACTAGCCTTCCCGACCCGCTGCTCGATAATCAATCCCACGGTGAGTTTGATGAATTTCGTCTTCTGTGCGCCCCTTCGCCCGTGTATCCCTAAAACAATGGGGCCGCTTCCTGCCTGCGTCGGTTGCTCATCGCCTTCACGGTGCGCATCACGATCGAAACACTCGGCAACACACGAACTGTGCGATCGCGATCGGAGGAGAGTGGTGTGGTGTTTCATTTGAATCCGGGCCCGGTTGGATCGTGCTTGTGAATCTTCCTCCTCAAGGAAGGCATTCCCTGGCCCGCTGCAAATGTCGAAGCGCAAGCGAGGTGTGTGAGAGTCTAAAAATAAATCATCCAACGCCTGGGACAGTGGAAATTTTGGGCTGCAATACGAAAGGAGAGGCCGAAATTTTGAAAGTAGCCTTCATGCTGCTGCGGACGGCTGCTCTGCCAGTAGCGTGAGCGTTAAAGATAGAAGAAAAACGACAGAAGCGCATTGTGTCGCTACTACCGTTGGAAAGATCGCCATCGCACGATGACATTTCCTGCCCCACGATTCCGACTCTGTCGGAAGATCGCCTGTCTGCAGTTTGCAGTTGGCTTTCGTTGACCGCAGGAGCGCACGAACCGGGAAGTGGACGCGATCGTGCCTGGGTTTAAGACAATCGGATGCAAAAAGCCGCTCCGGTAAGGAGAAAGCGTGCTAGCTTGGGTAGAACAGTATTTGTTGCAATCAATTTTCGACCCCAAAATAGGCAGTAAAGCTCGGTCGAAACGTTGCGTCACTTATGACGTGGCGAGAAAATCGCCCAATCGCTTAGTCATTCGCGTGCGTGCATTGTGACATTACAGCCCGGGCCCGGGCTGTGGCTATTATTAGCATTCGCCACGGGGGGAAAGTTTTTCCGTTAATTTAATCGACGGCGGAGTTCGATTTTTGGCCGGTCCTTTCTCCTGGTCCGGAATTGATCCACTTTTGTTTCGCTGCCGTTTCGAGCCGGGAATGGTGACGAAATTTGAGTAAGCTCAGAAAATCAACACAGCACACTTTCTCTCTAATGTGTGTGTGTGGGGCGAGTGTCTTTCGGTGACATTTTCGGATCCGTTTTGAACTTTAAATGTCTCACTCCGGTGGAAGCGCAGGGAATCGTTTCGATCGCGGAAAATGATGGCTCCACTGTGCATTAGCGCTTGTTTTGTTTGATTTCGATTTGATAAAGCAATTCACGTTGCTGCTGCTGCTCTCTTATTAGGGAGTTCGGCATGCACTCGAGATACCGTGCATGACAACTCATTAAAAAGCGATCAGTAAAAGGGCTCGGGTTTTTCTTTGCGCGCGCACTAGGCGTAATGATAGGAAAGTCGCGAAATTGCACTAGCCTTCCCGACCCGCTGCTCGATAATCAATCCCACGGTGAGTTTGATGAATTTCGTCTTCTGTGCGCCCCTTCGCCCGTGTATCCCTAAAACAATGGGGCCGCTTCCTGCCTGCGTCGGTTGCTCATCGCCTTCACGGTGCGCATCACGATCGAAACACTCGGCAACACACGAACTGTGCGATCGCGATCGGAGGAGAGTGGTGTGGTGTTTCATTTGAATCCACCGTGCTAAATGAATTAAAACTATTACTTTATTATTCCATTCCTTCGCAATCTATATTTTTTATATAAATATCTGGAAAATGTTTCCCATTTTTGTTTTTTCAAATGAATCGTGGAGGAAAATCAAACCCAAACTGTGTGTTGCGTAATGCATAATGCTGCATTCAACCATGGCACACAACCAGCATAACTTACCCCTAACCGCACTAATCTACTTCGAGCTGTGGCTGGCCGACTAACAACTTCCTACAGCTCAACTTGCTCCCTCCGGGCCGGGCTTCCGTTTCGCACGTCCGCACACGATCGCATGTATGTATCGCATACAAATGGAGGAGCAGGGTGGGAGACACACATTTTCCACCCCACGTTAGCACCACCCCACCCTTACGTAACGCGCACACAACGCACGCGTCTCGCATCCATCACGATCGACCGATCGTATCGATAGAGGATCTCAAAAAGCCGAGAAAGAGAAAGAGAAGAGAGAGAGAGAGAAAGAGCCCGGGCACACATGATCCAATGCATGTTGATATGTGCAAGCACAAACACACACACACTCACAGCCACAAAAACAAAACAAAACTCTCGCTTTCTTTCCACCGCGAAAGTAGAGTGCGCGCCAAGTGCGGCCATATTCTGCGGTAAAAGTAGGTTCGGAACGGTGTCGTATGAGTGTGTGTGTGTGTGTGTGTGTGTGAAAGGTGAGAAGTGGCACGCCGCAAAAAAAGGACAGGGACACGAAAAACTGGTCCGCGCCTCTCCATCTGGAACTTGGGAAAGGTCCTGTGGAGTGTGAGAGTCTAAAAATAAATCATCCAACGCCTGGGACAGTGGAAATTTTGGGCTGCAATACGAAAGGAGAGGCCGAAATTTTGAAAGTAGCCTTCATGCTGCTGCGGACGGCTGCTCTGCCAGTAGCGTGAGTTTCGTTTTAGCGTGCGCAAAACCAACAAACGGCTGGGGAGGGCACTGTTTTGGTTTTCGGGAGCCCAGCTCTGTTCGTTTCGTGCTTGGTGCTCGGTTGCCTGCTAGCACTAGAACCTACCGCCAAGCACGGAATGGAGCACGCACCGTAACACATGGCACGTACGATGTTTTTACTTCAGCCAGCCTCAGCCGTTGCCTGTCGAGACTTTGAAGGACTGTGCGGCCGGCTCGGACTGGGAACGGTTTGGCAGGCTGTCCGGGCACGTCCTGGGCTAAACTTCACGCACTCGCAAACGCGCGTTCAGGAACGGTACACGGATCTGGTCGAATCGGGCCGATTCGTCCGTTTCTGATGAAGCACGTTCTCTGCAGAATGATCGTTTCAGGGGTTTGTTTTTGGTTAATGTTTGGATACTGTGCTTTCGTTCTTTTGCAAAAAGCATATTTGTCCTTGCACCACAAACTCTTGTTGTTAGATTCTTTTTGGTACGATTATTTGATAAGAGAGACGTTTGAAATAGTTTTCTAGTGCATGTGTAGTACATTTGATATAGCTTCATCATATAGTAAAACACTCAACCATCCAAGCAAACGTTCGATTGTTCCAGATTATTCATACGCCCCAATTAAATTGCGTTAATTAAAGCTACACGATCTTGAACGAAAGTGATCCCACACAAAAAGGCAAAAACAGCACAAAGAAAAGGAGAGGAGCAAGAAAAAAACCGTCATCATCTCGCTCATGATCAACCTCCCCATTTCCTGCCCGTTTTTTCCATCCACTTCCCATTCCCCTTTCATCCGTGTTGTAAAAATTGTCACCTTTCACCATCCGCCCGCCCGGATTCGACGGAGGCTTCGGTTTGTTTGGTTGTTTTACGCGCGTATTTATGTGCGTGCATGTTTTCTGTTTGGTTGTTGAAAGGGGGGGAGAACAAAAAACGATTTGGTAAAGCAACCTCGTCAAATGTCGCGTCTCACCTGCCCGCCTTACCCGCCCCAAAGTAAACAAGCAACCCCACAACGCCCGCCCGGCCCCCTAACGCAAGTGGTGATGTAACGGAAAGGGAACGCCAAACCGCCAAATCGGAGGACAGCCCGAAGGGAAGACGAGAGCGGAGACAGAAAAAAACATGCCCATTTCCTCCAGCCATGAGGAAGCGGATGAAATGCGGGGAGGCGCAAGTTTCCCCCCTTCATCCCACCACACGCGCATGTGTGTGTGTGCGGTGCGTGCAAAACAAATTCAAACAAAAACAATGCACTCCTCCACACCGCGGTTCCGCTCGGTTCCGTTTTGTTCGGTGCAGCAGTGCAGTTGTTTCTGTTTTTTTTTCGCTTCCACTCGTTTTTTTCCAACGGAAGAGAAGTAAAGTAACGAAAAAACAGCTTGATGCATGTAAGCTTAACGCCTGTGAGAATATTGACAAGGAAAAATGAGCGCTGAAAACGGTCCCGGTTAGGAAAAGGTGCTTTTTTTCTGTGTGTGTGTTTGTGTGCGCAATTTGGGAAGCAAATTATGCGACGTGGAAAAATCTCCCATCGGTGCAAACGTATTTTGGACGATCGAGCGCTCGCGTGCGCGTGTGTGTGTGTCTGGGAGAGTTTTCCTCGCGAAGCCACCGAGTGTGTGTGTGTGTGTATGTGCACTATGGAAAGGTGCAAGCGCAAACTTTCACCCATCAATAATCCATAACCTCTCTTTCCCGTGCTGGCCGTGGCGTGGGGGATCATTTTATTCCGCTCGAGAGGAACATCTTCCGCGTCGCGAAACACCGACCGATGACAACACGCCGTTCCTGCGTCCGAAATGTGTCCCACCGTACATTATGGGAACTTCACTCTCGCTCCTCTCGCCGCGCCGAAGTCAAAGGACTGCCGAAAGAGCGAAGGTCACCGCGGTTGGAAATGGCGCTGCGCGGCCGACCGGGTTCGATTTTTCGCTTCAAACTTTCCTTTCCTCGAAACCACCGGAGCCGCCCGGAGCTGTCATCGGTGGGTTTGACATTTCGGATTAATTTCCATTTTTCATCCGGCCACGGGCTAAAATTAGACACACCGGGGGCGCGCAAAGCGCTTATCGGTGTTTTATCATCGCACACATTTCGCTGTCGTGCTGCAGGAGGCAGAAAGAAGACGACGAGGATGATGGCGACGTCGCAGTAAAACAGCTGATTGTGCTCGCTGGCTGCTAGTGAGAGTGCATTTTTGGACACTCCACGTGAAGGCGCGTGTGGTAAAAAAAAGGAAAATAAAACTCGCTTACAGCTGCTGCTGCTGCGTCCAGCCTCCGCTCCAGCCAGACAACAAAAAACGGTTTCACTTTCTAGCATTTTTAATTCAAACATTAATTAGCTCGCACCGAAAATGGATTCCAAAGCGACGCGGAGAGCTGCTCCACCACGAGCAACAAAAAAGTGCGTAAACGAACCCACGGTGCCGGAAGAAACCACGGTTGGCGGAAGCGGGCAGATCGAAAGCCCCCGAAAATCAACTCTAACGCGCCGCACACCGAAATTCACGCACCCGTACGCACCGAAAAAGCCAGCCGAAAAAAAGCACGCACACAAGCGCGAGCGAAAGACTTTCCTCCGTCATGCGTACACGCACTAGAGCGCGGGCCATTTTATGCGTGGCCTGCGAAACGCGCGGCTCGGAAAGAAATGGCACCAACCGCCGGTGCGCGCTGGCGAAGCATAGGAAGTGCGCGAGCGCGCGCGATTCGAAATCGTTCAGCGGTGCGTAAAACTGGTTTTTTGGGAGAGTTAATCTCGTCCGAAGCCGAGGGAGGAAGTGATGAATAACAAATAATAAAAGTAGAAGAGCTGCGGAATTAACAGCAACCGTCAGAAAAAAAACCAACCAAAAAAACACACACAAACCAACTTCTTGCCACCGACGAGTCGTGAGTCGCCCTCATCGCAGTGTGTGTGTGTGTGTGTATGTGCACTATGGAAAGGTGCAAGCGCAAACTTTCACCCATCAATAATCCATAACCTCTCTTTCCTAAAAAAAACGACAACAACGAGCAACCGTCTGGCTTCTCTGGCGGATGGAAAGTGCGCAAGATGCGGATGGGAAAGGAAAAAGTCACCGCGCGCGCGTGGGAGGCCACGTTGCGCGCTGCTGGGATGGGGAAGTAATAAAAGTTTATCAACGTGCTGTGCGTGTGTATGTGTGTTGCATCTGAAGCGGAACTGAGGATGCTTCCTTATCTATTTTTATGCATTTCGATCGTATTTAGTGTTTATTTTATTTCGAGCTTATTTCGGGACACAACAACCGTAACCCGAAAGTAAAAGTCGACCCTCTCGTCACGAGCTGCGTTCGAGCAGCGCACGCACCGAAAACTGCTCGAAGAACGCGGCTGGCCGAAAAACCGGTCCGGTCCCTATGCAAAAAGAGACTTACACTCGCACACAGAAAAGCACGCAATGCTCAGATTCGATCGGGGTTTCGAGTTTTTCGGAACCCCAGCACCAAACCCGCTCATGACGAGGAAGCGAAGTGAAATGGAAAGTTTTCGCCTTCGCCGCACACCTCGCTCCGTCGTCTATCGGGCCCACCCCGGAGTCAGCCCGGGCCGCTCACGGCTCTTAAAGAGGCAGTCTCGTGTGGCTCTTGTGTGTCTAGCTCGTTTTCTTTTTATTATTTTTTCGGATAACGTCACCTTTACGACGGTGACTCCCTTCGGGCAAAGTCGTTGGCGAGGCGTGTTGCTCAATCCACCCAAAACGCACCGGTCGGGAGACCTTAACGAGCGGCAGGGAACGAACCCGTCTGGGGGGTGCACCCGAGCATTCCGATCGGGTCCCGAGACCCAGGATCGTCCCGGACCCTTCGAGGTTCGAGACGGGCATGGGACCACGGCAGTGTGATTAATGATAAACCGGTACCGTTTTTGACGCGAGACATTCCGGGGAGTTCCGGGGTCGGGATGGCCGAGTGAGGCATCATAATGGGTCGCTGATTTGCGAGCCCGAGCCTGAGAAGGGGTTCCGGCGAAGAATGTGACCGTAGCGCGATAGCCGTGGATAAGGTTTCAATTTTAGCAGCTTTTAACAACTTTCTTCGCATATCCAGTACTAAAGTTTTCAGTACTAAATGAATGAATAAGTAGAAAAATTCTTCGAAAATAACTTTCGATTGTTCATCTTTAAACCTTATTAGCTTAATAATGCGATCTAATTGATTCAGTTTCGACTGAAATCGTCATGTAAGGTTAGACCTAAACTCTTTCAGACGAGTTACAGCAAAACCATGATAAGAAAACCCATTCGTTAACATTGCAGCTGGTAGTCCCTTATAGTTCTTCAATTTCCTGCTCTTAATATTACTGACCGATTACCCGATTCTTATACGAAGGGATTGCATCCTGCATGAAACACCCCGTACCACCTGCCTCGGACGTGAAAGAAGCATACAAAACGATCGAAACGAACACATTACCGTTTAGATATGCGTGATGTCTCCACA
>KZ067365.1:4129-14853 GCA_002091845.1 Anopheles cracens | reverse complement strand
ACCACTTTCGATGGCAGATAATCGAGAGGAACCGAAACTATCAGCTGGCACCATATTCGAACTGAAGCGAAGAGCGCTCGTAAAATCGTGAATTTATTATTCATGAAGGCACCTTTTCGGTTCGGAAATCCCAAAAATCTCCTCCGATGGTGGAGGAGATGCGCTTTGCGCATAAATTTCCATCCTGAAAACGAAATTTTCTCCCCCGTGTCGCAAATTAACGTGACATTAAGCGAAATGTTAAAATTATTCTCGGTGCGCTTTCGGTGCGAGGGAAGCAGGACATGATGGGAAAATGATGCTCGTCTCCCACGTCTCTTCCATCGTGACGTTGGTTGGCTTATTTCGCCGTAACGAAAGTGAATCTGTGATGAATAAGGAATGAGTTGTGGTCACCACCGGTTCGGCTTTGCAGGCCTCCCACAGAGGGCTACTCTCATGCTAATGGTGGAGGGTAATCATGGTTTGTGGCACATAAAAAAAACCCGCGACGATGGTTTATGGCTCGCACGGAAACATGAAGAGAAATGCGATCAAACAGTGGGAATCTTTGGCTGGGTAGGTGTCTAAGAGGAGAGAGAGAGAGAGAGAGTCCCCCCGTGACGTTCCGACGTTCTTTTGCCCCGTTCTGTCGGACGAGCCCTCCCCAGGTGCCGATCTCGGAAAGCTAATCCTTCCCGTCTCGTCCCAGGCGCAGAAAGGCGCAGAAAAAAGAAGCAACAAAGAAAAAACCAGATCAGACAACCAGACGAAGTTCGAAAAACCGAACCGAAATCGGTGAAATAAAAAGAGAAATCGCATCCGGGATCCGGGTTCTGCGCCACGGGCAACGAGGTCGCCCTGCCGGCGCGGGCCAAGAATAATGAACACCCCAAAAATTGGGCGCTTCATGCGGTTATTTTCATGTCCACCGGTTCACCGGGTGTCTTTTTTGCTGTGGTTGTTGCTGCTGAGAGAGAGAGAGAGAGAGCTAGTTTAAAGAAATTTGGGTTAAAATATAAACTAAACCATAGCTCATTCGTGTTATGATGTTTATGGGGAATATCAGGGAAGTATTTTTAAAATACATTGAAGGGTTTAAAGAAAGTAACGTTGAAAGGTTTGGATATGATAAAAAATCATATTTCTCTAATTTCGTTACCGGCCAAAAGATGGCGCCACTTCATCCAAATTGCATAGATCGTGTTGTGATTTCCCACCGTTTGATGAAATTATGGAAAACTCGTATTATAAAATAAATCAAAACTAACTTCATAACCTATTTCACCCGAAATCGAAAGTTTGCTCGCTAGGCCTGAGTTTCATTATAAACTTCAAGTTGTTAAACAAATGACCCTGCCTCCAATGACAAATATGTATCAAACACCCTCCCGGGGAGAAAACGAATCGGTATCCGGGCCCGGTTTGTGGTCCGTGTATCGAATCCTTGGCATTGCTTGGCCAGCCGTCTGCCTACACTCACTTTCTTTCCGCCACTCGCCAGTAGAATTTCCTATTACATTCCGCACACCACGAACCGAAAGCGCAAAGCGGGCCACACAAAACAAAACCGGAAAGATTAACCGACACGGGGTCCAGGTGTGTGTGTGTGTGCGAGTTTCCGCATCAGAAATGGTAAATCATTACCGTGTCCATGTGCACTTTCTAGAACTGGCGGGTACTTTCGTCGTTTGGTCGGTTTGCGTGTGACTGTTTAGTTGTTGGCATCTGAAAGACAGAGAGAAAGAGAAACATTAGTCTTTTATTTGTATTTCACTTCTAAAGTTGTGATACATAGTGGAAAGTACTGTGTACACAAAGAACACTAATCTACCCTCTTCGAAGCGTCGAAAGTTCTAGCTTTTCGCTGCAATTTCTCGTCTTGTATTGATCCGGAACTTCCCTTTATTAAATTAGTCACCAAACAGTCACCAACCAAGGCCTTCAAAAGAACAGCAACAGAGTCAGCCGGAAAGGAAAGTCCACATAGAAACAAAACGGAGCGGCGCGTCAGGACCGCGCGAATTGTGACCTGATTCGCCTGTGTGCAAAATTAAAGGGGGTGCTTTCCGACCCGCCCGACCGAACAATGGATCCTTCCGCAATGGTCGCGTTGCCACCACAGTGAGCGCCCGATCCGATTACGGGCTTACCCGCTTGGCTCGCCTCCCCCCTTTCCATCGTGACGTTGGTTGGCTTATTTCGCCGTAACGAAAGTGAATCTGTGATGAATAAGGAATGAGTTGTGGTCACCACAGGCCTCCCACAGAGGGCTACTCTCATGCTAATGGTGGAGGGTAATCATGGTTTGTGGCACATAAAAAAAACCCGCGACGCCTACCTGTACGTAATGATAGCATTCAATTGAGTGTGCGCCCGAGCGGGAGAGAAGCATTTAGGTTTAGCATAGAGCGACAAAACGTTCTGCGTGCGGAACGATGAATCTAGCTCAAGGGTGCTGCGTCGCTGCTGCTGCGGATTAGAACCGATACGCGTTCTTTATTGTGATCTCTGTGCCCCCGGGTACGCCGTTTTCCCTCCCGCCCCCGGCTGGACAAGCGCAAGCGAGTCATAATTTAAACGTCACTTACGCGTACACCGCGCACACCATGATGAGGCACTGACACTGACCTGTCGCAAGGTGTGGAGGAACGCATCGCAAGAGAAAGATGAGGAAGACCTCATTTGCCGGGTGATTAATCGTGCGCACCTTGCCCTACCCTGCTAGCACATTAAATTCTCTAATCTTTTCCTCGTTTATGGGGTTTATGAATGTTTATTCTAATTTATTTTCAAGGCTAAAACCAGAGCGAAAATAAATTCGACAAAAACCTTAGTAACCATAGATAATTTGTTTCGCCCCTTAGTGGCGCCCTCTCTTGACGGGAAGCGTAACTAAAATATAGTTTCACATATTGCGCACTTTCTTAACGATTTATTTTCATATAAAACACTGTTTTTTTTGCTCGCATATATTTAAAGGCCAACTAAAGATTGTTCAAATGATTATTTTCATCGGCAAAGATTCAAAGATATTCAAAGGTCATCCAATTAATCCCGACAGACATCTTCATCTTGCCTCCCCACGCGAAGGTAGCATTAATTGAGCCAACCGTTTCCGTGCTTAATGTACCATTGCGTTTAGATTAATGGTAACATTGAAGCAACTATTCCCGCCTCACGAGCAGATGTGCGCGCCGAAAGCGGTGATCGATCATGTGAACAAAACGCGCTCAAGATAAAATTAACTTCAGTGCAGACCAGACAACGCTGGTATAGAACCACCTGCGCCGTATGTGTATGTGTCTGTGTGGTCTGTGCAAATTTTGAGCCATTTAACGATGCACGACAAAGTCAATGATCCTGAAAGCCGCAGCAATGTGCCATTGCATTCCGGTGAAATCGTGAGTCCATTGAGTAAATGAAATGGACAAACCCCGGACATCGCGTCGTTTTATGTTTGGGTTTGAATTAAATTTTCCCGCCTCTCACGCAGCACCGCCCACCGCCGGTGCGCGAACTTAATCCAATAATCCCTTCACAATGGCGCACAACACACGCCAGAATGGGAAAAAGTAGCTAACGGAACGTGGTCGAACGATCGAGCGCTTCGCTTCGCGTGCTTCACCCGCGCGGACTTATGAGTTCCAAAGCGCTATTAAGCGCCCGGAGCCCGCGCAGTGGACGAAATTCGGAATGGATTCGATGCGAGTTTAGCGGCGCTTTTACTTTCACCGCGCGCGGCAGTGAACCGCCACCGTCATCACGGAACACGCGCGGTTTTGTGGGCGCAGTTTGTTTCTCCGAAAGTGACCGGGCCGGGGTCCGGCTCCCCTTCGCCGGAACGCCGGCCCTTCGGGTTCCCAGGCGTTCCCGGCACTGACAAACGGATGGTGACAAGCGATCTTTAATCTCGTTTCGGCGGCTGGCGAAAGGCGCAAAGGAAAGCAAATTAATGATTCGCTTCTTTCGGCGGTTCGACGCCAACGGCAAGGCCATCCGCGAGGGCACTGTGGGGGATCTGTGAAATGAAACACGTATTAGTATTGTGTAAATGATCCGGCAAAACAGAGTCATTAAAGGAAATTTTAAAAACATATTGTTACTAACCGGTTCACTTGCTCTTTTAAATTCTCTAATCTTTTCCTCGTTTATGGGGTTTATGAATGTTTATTCTAATTTATTTTCAAGGCTAAAACCAGAGCGAAATAGATTACACGCGGTGCGTAAGCTTCGTGGCTGTGCGTCTGGACAAAAGCGCGCCGAGAAATGACACTTTCGCGCGTGTCTGTGTTCTGTCGGGCGGAAAAACCGGCATTAGCATAACCGGCGGGGCTTCGAACAAAGCACCCACGACGCGACGCGGCGCGAAAAGCTCTAAAAAGCTGGCAAATTGTTTGAAGTCGGCAGTGAAAGAAGCATTCGGTGCATTCGGCGTGTTGTGGGAGACGGAACCGAACCGAGTCCGAGTTCATAAATCAGAATAAATTTGGTTGAATTATTCTTCCGCCTCGAAACAAAGCCTCCGCCACGGCGCTTTCACACACGTAGGTGTTTTGGCGGTGGGCGAAATTTTACGCGTCATGCACTCCTCCGTCAGCGCACCGCTAAGATTGATTGCGCAATCCAGCCTGCGCGCCAATTTTAATCACTTTCGCTACCGTCTGTCGCGCGGTTCGCGCGTCTGCCTCGGTCCGTGCTTTCGCTCCGGCGGTCGAAATTAATGCGTGTGAACTACGCCTTCCTATTCCGTCCGGAAGGTGGAACTTCGGGGTGTTCCATCAAGTGATAAAAGCCGGTACCCATCGAGGCCGGGTATCATTAACGCCACAGACACGCACACACACACACATTCAAGCCGTCCCTTCCGAACAGGTACGACAAGTGTGTCTCTCACCAGATTAAGCGCCCGGAGCCCGCGACCCCAAAAATTGGGCGCTTCATGCGGTTATTTTCATGTCCACCGGTTCACCGGGTGTCTTTTTTGCTGTGGTTGTTGCTGCAAAAACGAAACGGGGAAAGGATTACGATCCCCCTTTGGTTATGGGTTTCGCTTCACCAGAATGGGGCCGACCCGCACGCCGTGCCGACTTGACTTCGCACTGACGCTGACCTCCAGAAAAGGGGAACACGTTGGGAAAGGTTCGTGGCGACTCTTAAATTGCTCCCGAAACAGGATCTTCACTTCACGCTCGCGGGTAGATGATTCATTTCGCAGTAAATGATTCAACGCCTCATCCGCAAGCCTTTTCCGAGAAGGGTCTCTCACAGCTCGCAGCTAAAAACGGTTTTTTCGCCTCCAAAACTAGTACAAAATTTCCGCATTGTCAAACATATGATTTGCACAAAATACGCACTTTCCCCTCAAAATCAACAACGGAACATTTGTATAATTTACTTGTTTCGCAGCACAAAGCAACGCCACGGCCGGAAACAAACCGAAAATATCCGACTCGAAACAGATCCTTCCGCAATGGTCGCGTTGCCACCACAGTGAGCGCCCGATCCGATTACGGGCTTACCCGCTTGGCTCGCCTCCCCCCCCGTGACGTTCCGACGTTCTTTTGCCCCGTTCTGTCGGACGAGCCCTCCCCAGGTGCCGATCTCGGAAAGCTAATCCTGCGCTGGAATGGAGAGGAAACAAACACGGGACATGTTTGAGTTGGGCTCATAAAACGATTTAAGCACGTATTTAGCTTCACCGACAACTCACCTTAGCGAACGCTCGAGAAGTTCGGATGGTTGAAACGGTTGAAAAGATGGCCCCGCCAACGAGTGGGCACCGGCGGCAACTCGTCCGGTAGCATAAAACGGATACAACACCGCTGGCAGTTTTATTGGAGTTTGATTGGCCGCAACTTTTTATTACGCATCGCAAGAGAAAGATGAGGAAGACCTCATTTGCCGGGTGATTAATCGTGCGCACCTTGCCCTACCCTGCTAGCACATCCGACCGGTGGCTGTAATCGACTACGCTGCCTAAGACTCCTCCCGTCATTCATTATGGAACCGACGGCGATTAGTTGTGGACACAGTTTCGCGTTCGCGCCAGGGCGATTTGCATTCGCAGGAAAGTGTAAACACCGGCGAACAAACCGAAGACCTACCCCGGTCGTATCGTATGCACGATAATGCGCTTATTGGAAATCAATTTCGCAACCATTACCCTCACCACACGGGCAAGCGGGAAAATTGACCAACCCAACCGTCCCATTTCCAACCCATCCAACCGTCCCATTTCCGAACGCATCACCCAAGGGACCAGCCCTTCGGTTTCGTTCGCTTTCTTCCGTTTCCCTCACGCAGCGCGCAGCTAAACGCCGCCAATTTCGCATGCAACAAGCGTCTCGCGAAAGCGCAAACAAAACATTACCAGTACACGTCGCAGCAACTAACAGGGGGAACAACACAAAAAATCGCAAATGCATGTGCAAATATTATCGGACGCGCAAGCGGCAGCAGGATCGAACAAGTGTGCGTTTGTTGGCCACTGGACGGAGGCCCGAAAGGAAATGGGAAGGAATCATGCATCTAGTTCGATTTTAATCTATTCCGGGCACGGTTGGTTCGAAAATCAAACCGCTTGGAATGCCGTACAGGAAACGTGGCAAGCGGCGGGAAAGACGTGTGGCATGTGCATGCGCTGGCAAAACTCTTTTATGGCCTATTTTCGCGTTTCCCTCACCACCACCGCGAGTGAGCGAGCGCGCGCGCGCGCGTTCCGGTACCCGTGAGCACGCAAATGGAAAGCTTTTCGCCCGGCACTGCATTGTATAATTCACATAATTACAATTATGTCTTTTGCAACATTACCTCATGCGAATGCGCAATTTCCTCTCCGCTTCCTTGTTGCGCTGTTGGTGCGCGAACGCGGGCGCTCGCGCGCGTTAGACGGAGTGGTTGTGGTGGTAGCGAAAGAGCTTGTTTACATGGCGAGAAGAGGACGTTCCGTCCCCCCAGCCGTGCCCCGCGGTCCGATCCGGTTCGATGATGGAAAGTGGAGGTGATTTTACGAATCTTTTCTCGCTGGCGGGTAGTTTTTGCACCACTTTCGGGGAGCGGGGACAGGTTGTCCCCGTAAACATCGCGCTGGAATGGAGAGGAAACAAACACGGGACATGTTTGAGTTGGGCTCATAAAACGATTTAAGCACGTATTTAGCTTCACAGACAACTCACCTTAGCGACCGCTCGAGAAGTTCGGACGGTTTGAACCGTCCAAGTTGGCCCCGCCAACGAGTGGGCACCTGCGGCAACTCGTCCGGTAGCATAAAACGGATACAACACCGCTGGCAGTTTTATTGGAGTTTGATTGGCCGCAACTTTTTATTGACAGATGGATGATAAAACGGCCGGTTGCGCAACATGTGGTCAGGGCCCGTCCAACCTACTGCCGGGGCGAAAGTTTCAAACGACGCGGCGAAAGAGGAAAGACACATCAAACCGTTCGGCGTGTGGCTCACAGGAAGCACAAACCGCGCCAAACCAAACGCGACCGATAGCAGGTCTTCCCTTATGGCAAACCGCCATCCACCGATGGGACCGGTTTTGTGTCCACCACCGCCGCCTCTCAACACGTCTTGACCGATTTCCCGATCGGGTCGGGTCGGGTGTTGTTGTCGCGCCGCGCAGAGGAAATTGAATTTTCCTCAACCCCTCTACCGGAACGGATGGCTCGGCCCGTTAGACAGAGGCATAATCTGTCCATAAAGAGGATCCCCCGTGCTTATTACCGCACACTAACCGGGCCACAAGTCCTGCCACAATCGCGCATCATCGCGCAAATGTGAAGATCGCGCCAGCGTGACACAGGTTGCGCAACGAGCGTCCGCAAACGCGGCGCACAAAACGCACGGGAAAACCGGTTGTCCCATCGGGTCGGCTTAATGAGAAAATTTCACTTTCGTCCGGGGGCCTAGTTTTTCGCGTGGCACGTTTGTGTTTGGCTATTGGCACAGTTCCGCCGCGATTTGCTTCCTGCTGCTGCGCGTCCGTGCCACGGCCAACCCCGGCTGCTATCTCTAATGGACGAACCATTCCGCCGGCGTGATTTAGCTCTTTCGGTTGAGTGTTGGCTCGTTTCGGGTCCGTTTGTTGGTCGAAGGAGAAACTTTTGCTGTTCGATTACGAATTGTTTATTTATGTGTCAGTCGGAGCATCGTGTGGAGATCTAGCGAACCGTGGCCGCTCCTCTTGCAGGGTACAGGCTGCGCAGTTTCACAATCCAACCGTCCCGGAAAGGATGAGCATGCCGCAAGCCACGACTTGTTGCTGCGGTCGTATCCGTGTTCAAATGTCTCGTGATGTCACGTTTGCAACACTTTACAAACGGAAGATTCCCTGGTAGAAAATATGATTGATTCACGCTTGTGTCATTGATATCCCCTAATTCTGCCGGGCCTGCTTTGTTTGTCGCCACAGGAAACGCAACATAAATCTAACCACTCCACCCACCGTGAAACGATTACATAAAAGGATCACGGTATGCGATTGATACGGTATGCCCAGAGACCTAAATACACCTGCCCCTGTGCGTGGAATTCCCTCATTCCAAAGTCTCTCCTCCGATGGCCTTAGTAACTCGGTGGCTCAGTTTCGCCTCCTACCACCCATCCAGCCGAGGTGTTGCTCAGTGGGTTGACTTTTGCGGCAACTCGTCCGGTAGCATAAAACGGATACAACACCGCTGGCAGTTTTATTGGAGTTTGATTGGCCGCAACTTTTTATTGACAGATGGATGATAAAACGGCCGGTTGCGCAACATGTGGTCAGGGCCCGTCCAACCTACTGCCGGGGCGAAAGTTTCAAACGACGCGGCGAAAGAGGAAAGACACATCAAACCGTTCGGCGTGTGGCTCACAGGAAGCACAAACCGCGCCAAACCAAACGCGACCGATAGCAGGTCTTCCCTTATGGCAAACCGCCATCCACCGATGGGACCGGTTTTGTGTCCACCACCGCCGCCTCTCAACACGTCTTGACCGATTTCCCGATCGGGTCGGGTCGGGTGTTGTTGTCGCGCCGCGCAGAGGAAATTGAATTTTCCTCAACCCCTACGGAGTGGTTGCGGTGGAAGCGAAAGAGCTTGTTTACATGGCGAGAAGAGGACGTGCCGTCCCCCCAGCCGTGCCCCGCGGTCCGATCCGGTTCGATGATGGAAAGTGGAGGTGATTTTACGAATCTTTTCTCGCTGGCGGGTAGTTTTTGCGCCACTTTCGGGGAGCGGGGACAGGTTGGCCCCGTAAACATCGCGCTGGAATGGAGAGGAAACAAACACAATTCACATAATTACAATTATGTCTTTTGCAACATTACCTCATGCGAATGCGCAATTTCCTCTCCGCTTCCTTGTTGCGCTGTTGGTGCGCGAACGCGGGCGCTCGCGCGCGTTAGACGGAGTGGTTGCGGTGGAAGCGAAAGAGCTTGTTTACATGGCGAGAAGAGGACGTGCCGTCCCCCCAGCCGTGCCCCGCGGTCCGATCCGGTTCGATGATGGAAAGTGGAGGTGATTTTACGAATCTTTTCTCGCTGTCTATGTGCACCTGAAGCTGATTAAGAAAAATCGTTTCAATCGCCACGTTCGCTCGCGATCCTTACCATTCCAGCCGGAGCCGTAACACATTGACCGATTTATCAGCCTCGATGAAAGCACGGAACTGTGAGGAAAGCACCAAGGCACTTGTCGTTCGTTCAATTTTCCTTTCTAATGTTTTACTATCTCAAAATTAGAAGCGTTTCCCGAGAGTTAATTTTGTTCACGAAAAAGCGCGGCACTAAGATGTAAATAAACAAACACCACTGTGGTCGGCCGTCCTGTAATCTGCTGGTCATATTGCTTTTGTAACAATATTTGCTGAATTTATACGACTGCTCAATTCTTATGTTAATTGCATCGTTGTATTTTTTGTAAACGAGATTATTTAAGAACCAGATAAATTATTGGAAACATAAATAAAAATGTCCGTTCCATATGTCACACCGACATGTCCGATACACTACCAACTGTGAATAAAAAGCGCGCGCTTAAGTGTAGAATGTTGTGCAAAGTTTTTCTCTGGTGAAAAAGTTATTTTTTACGTTATTTTGAAGATTTTTTAACATTTTTTAACATATAACTAACATACTAAACCTGTATTTGCTAACGTTGTTCGATTGTTACTGACTTTCCTCGGATAGACATCGAAAAAAGAAATCCATAATGTTCACCCTCGTCGAGCACTTTTGGACGAACAGTTTTAGCGAGTTAGGTACATAGTCTTCCTGCTCCAAGAATGGTTTTTCTCCTTTCCTTCGACGTTATATCCGCAACCACCAGATGCGATTATGTGTAATGCGATGCCGCCTTGGGTTCCTCATGGGGATCACCGGAACATTAACTCCCTAACTCCTCTAACTCCTAACACCCTAACCTGTGCAACCATTGCCGTGTGTTTGATACTTATGATTTCACGTTTGTCCTGGCGGTCCAGCCACAACCACCACCGTACACCCTTTATGATTTTCGGCAGAAAAATCTATAATTCATGGTAGTTTTTCTATTTTCAGGTAAAACAAGCAATAACAAAGATATCTGCGGCGAGGACAAACACAAAGAGGAGAGCGACCCATGGAACGTCGAACAGCACTCTGCGTTCCTGGGCCCGAACCTGTGGGACAAAACTTTGCCCTATGACTCTGATCTCAAAGTGCATCAGGTGAGTGAGGTGAGCAAAAACGATCAAACTTCTTACTTCTTCCTTGTTAATG
>KZ067364.1:80884-97103 GCA_002091845.1 Anopheles cracens | reverse complement strand
CACACGCACGCACGCATTTCGGGCAGGCGGGATGTTGATCAGACCGGTGCCCCATTAGCGATGAACGCGAGCCCGGGTGGTGACGGTTGGGGTGGGTTCGTAAAGTGCGGCAGGATTGATGACATTTATGCGCAATCATTCGAGACGCGTGAGCTTTTTCCCGGTGGCCGGTTCGGGGGGTGGCGAGGGTGTCTCCAACCGCTCGCTGTAGGCCGCACAGTAACTAACGTGGGGACACAACAAACCAGGCAACCAGCCAGTCAAGCCAGCCAGAAATGAGTTTTTTGGGGTGGCTGATATTAAAGTAGATGAGGCGAGATGAATTTGTGCGATGCTGCGAACGCTTTGGGGCGATAGGTCAATGCGGTGTGCGGGGAACGAGGTGTGAGAATGGATGCTACTAAAGCGACCAATAGAACCTAAACTGGTTGATTGGTGATGGATTTCGTTTCGAAGGTAGGCTCCTCTAATTTGTATTGGTTGGCAAAATTTCGTGATGGCGTTTTTTGTATTGCCCTAATTTATGTGTATATATTAGCAAAGAATAACTTCATGTCAATGTTCTATTGAGTTCGAGATTTTCGATTTCGGATTGCCGAAATGTCTGGAACTTGATAAATAATGCTAATAACGTATTAATGAAAGAAATGTGCATGAGTAGTGTATACTTTATACGCTTGACGCTTTGATTGTGGAGAAGGGAATAACCGCTCCATTTAGGGAGTCAACTCACTCATACTCACTCACCATTGGGATTCGGATCGTTTAGCAACTCTTTAGGGAGTCGTTGTAATTAAATTACTCAGGCGAAATAGGGAGCCGTGCTAAACGACTCACTCGTTTAGCGACTCCCACTCACTCTTTTGGGATTCGGATCCCCGCCAGAAACTTACAAATCCAACACACCCACACTCGTACACGCTCGAACACCGCAGACACAAATACGGCGAGGCTCGGGTGGCACAAGTTTGGTGGAAACTTTTCGCGCAGCAACACCAAAAAAAAAAAACGGCCGAGAAGGAAAAATTGCAAGGATGTTTTACAGACGGAAAGTGACGACGAGCAACAAAAACACATCAAATAATATACATTTTTGCGTCTTCTTTGCACCGCCGGCAGATTCCTTTCGGAGTGTTCGTCGTTCGGAGAAGAAAACGACCGGCGGCTGGCGCGGTATGAGATATAAATATATTTTCCGAGGAAAAAAGGGTCATCCGGCCGGGTTTTCTTCCTGAGCTTGTTAACTACCAACTCTCTAACCTCGCTTTTCTTGCCCTGTATCTGCGGCAACTTGTCTTCCTACTATTGAAAAATCCTCACCGTCTCGAAAGGATAGCCTGAAAGAGCTGGCAACGAAACTAATGAATCTTGCATCAGTTGTTATTGTGCTTTGAAGTGTTGTGGACGACGGGCCGTTTATACAATATCATAAATATTCTTCGCATCACGAGCGTTTGTATAGCTTTCCGATTGTATTTCGATTGTTTCATAACCAATCTGGAAGCGTGTTCCTTATCAACCCACAAACTCCTTGCTACGTTCGGATGCAAAGAATGACATCTTCTCAATTTCTTGCAATTTCGAGTGTCTTATCAGTTTTAGATGAATATATGAGACCTAGCATACCGACGTCGCAAGAACGGCTAACTCTAGACATTTATTCCTACGCGGGTACGCAGCGAAACAACGCAACTGCACGTACACCCGCAGGATCAATAAAATAAAACCGAATCACATCTCTCGGAGGCATCGTTTACAATTTTGCTCTTGATCGAAATCGCAACGTAACTCGCAAACCGACAGCGAAAGCACTTGCTTAATTTTCTCCGTCAGCGTTTCGTACCGAAGCAGCTTATTTCCCGTTCTAAACCGGGGGGGGGGGGGGGGGCGAATGCGAAAGGGAATTCGATTTGGGAGAAGGAGAATTTCCGGCAAGAAGGAGGCGCTGAAGCGAAAAAATGTTTTATTAAAATTTTCGAATTAATCAAGATGGCTGTGGAGCGGGAGCCGGGAAGAATGTGGGCAGCAGGAGGTCGAGGAGTTGGCCCGGGCTGGAGCGTACTCCGCTAAAGGCGCATCCTTGCGTTTCTCTTCATGTGCCAATTTCAAGTCGTTCGGGGCATTTTCGGAAGCGTCTGATCTTCGACGTCGTCGTCGTTGTCGGGCGAGCACTGCTGAATGCATATCCGGCGGCAGCGATAGTAAACGGCCCGTCGTCCACAACACTTCAAAGCACAATAACAACTGATGCAAGATTCATTAGTTTCGTTGCCAGCTCTTTCAATAACTACAACTGGATAACTCCACTAAGCCCGGCTCATGTTTTCGACCTAAAGAGAAATATCCTCTCCAAGCTTTCTCAGGCGCAATGGTACAAAACAAACACACGACTTCACACGTCCATCGCCCGAGGGATGGCCAGATAGAACAGGAAGAAAACCCGGCCGGATGACCCTTTTTTCCTCGGAAAATATATTTATATCTCATACCGCGCCAGCCGCCGGTCGTTTTTTTAAATAACTGTTGAAATGATTGAAGCTCAACGCTGTCAGCTGTCAAATATAGCGTGTATAGTATGTCGACTGGTTGATAACTTGACATGCATTGTACTTTTTGAAATCGTCACTATTGGCTATATCTTAACAGGAACTTGGATCGAGTTAGGGCATAAAATGTGTTAAAGAATAAATGTTATGGCTAAATCTCTCGGTGCCTTCTTTACCGAGGTAATTGATCAAGAAAAGGCACGCGAACACCGTTCGACATGACACATTACACGTCCCGGGAACTTCACAATTCATATTTTCGTCACGATAAAGCCCAACCGGAGAAGATGAAAAACACTCCCCCAATAAAAGCACAGTTTGGTGTGGCGCGTCCCCCACTACCGGGAACAGGTCAATCATCTCGCCAGAACTTCGACGTTCGCTAAGACTTGCCCAAGCTCCTCCCCACTCTGCAATATTGTCACTTTCGATAAGCGATACGACACGGAATGGACGCAGGAGCCATTTCCCACGCATACACCCACTTTGTGTATTCTGGTCTCGCTTGGGGCCATGGCGGTGGCGGCCTCCCTCTGATGCTGCCGGTTACGATCCGGTTGAGTACGTTCCGCCGTACGCACAACGACTCTGTCCCTGTCGGCACTGCATCGGGCACTAGCAGCCCGTAAGAGAGGCTCCCCGAGCCCGGGCAGCCGAGACTACAATAGTGAGGACGATGAAAACCTTTGCGGATGGGAAAAAAGGAAAACTCCCACCGCAGGCAGGACGGGAAAAATATGCGTAACGCGTGTCGTGTCCTATCTCCCCATCCACCGGAAGGGTGTGTACGGCCGAACTTCCGTTCCTTTCGAGGTGACAGGAAATCGAACCGGCCACCGGGAAAAAGCTCACGCGTCTCGAATGATTGCGCATAAATGTCATCAATCCTGCCGCACTTTACGAACCCACCCCAACCGTCACCACCCGGGCTCGCGTTCATCGCTAATGGGGCACCGGTCTGATCAACATCCCGCCTGCCCGAAATGCGTGCGTGCGTGTGTGTATGTGAGAGATGAGATTGTTCCGCTCATTTCGAGCGCAGCACGGATTTCGGAACCGAATCGCGCACCATCATCCATAGCGCTGGGTGGCTCCGACCAGTGGTGCCTCTGGTGGAGGAGCGCGCGCTTTTTGGAACAATAACTCTAAATGAGTTTTCTTCACCCAACTCCACCCAAAACCACCCGTCGCGTAGTTCTCCACCACCACCCGGAAAGGCTACCTGCACTAACGAGCTTTTCCCGGGTGGACGGTGCAATTTTTGCCACCGGAAATTGTTTACACTTTCAAGTACATCGGTCCGAAAATTAATTTCCCATCCATTCCGTCTCCCTCCGCGCATCCGTCACGCGTTTCCATCCGCATCCGCTGTGACGGTGTTCTAGCTTTTCCTGCTTTTTTTCCTGAGAGAGGCTTCCTAGGAACAAGCTATATTGAAGCAGAAGAAGTTGTCTCAACATCTGGAAAACTCTCTAATCGTTCTTGGGATTAAAATGTATGATGTCCATTCGTGTTTTAGTGAGACTTTTGGAAAGGGAATGTTAAGTTTCTTCTGCGGAAAAGCTTCTCAACGCTAAAGGATTTTTGATGAAAATTTTAAATAGAAGTAACATTCTTAAATGCCATTTCACCGTAAACAATCTCGCTAGTGGCACAATCTTTCCTCTCGCTCACAAACAGAGTGTCCATTACGCGACCCGTCATCCTGACGTGTACCGTGTCCGTTCATTAGTCACCCGGGGGAAGGTGGGTTTGGTTTTTTCCACCCGGCGCGTCATCCGTGTTGTATGCATCCGGTGCTGCTGCTTGTGCTGTGCGCTGTGTTGTTTATTATTTTGTACGCATTGCACTAATTTGCATTATTTTTCAAATGTACTACTAACACTTTGCTACTTTACGTTTTTTCCCACGATTTTATAAGCGATACGACACGGAATGGACGCAGGAGCCATTTCCCACGCATACACCCACTTTGTGTATTCTGGTCTCGCTTGGGGTAGGATACCGGGTCTTAGAAACGGACGATTTCGTAGATTCGCGAATCGGTGATGTGTGTGTGTGTGGGCCCTTCCGGGAAGCCACCCAAATACAGGGCTATAATTAGCGCGCGGTCCAGGCGCTCTGCCGTTCTGACTCGACTGCTGTGTCATGCGAAGTGGGAGACGAAGGATCCCGGGATGTTGGGAAATATCAATGGCGCACAGCTACGGATTTTCATGCCATGTTCTACGTCGTTCAATAGCGACATTTTTAGGCTGTAAACAAAGACATACTGGTGAAAGTTTTACATTTTAGTAAGGTTTGTTATAACGATTCTAGAATGTCACTTGTGACTTGTTTTTTGTATTCATATCTCACAAACATCAAGGCGAAACGTTTCGATGGGAAAAGTTTATTACTAAGGTTGCATGGCGCCATCTATTGAGCAGTAGTGGAACTGAAATGATTATTTTAAATAACTGTTGAAATGATTGAAGCTCAACGCTGTCAGCTGTCAAATATAGCGTGTATAGTATGTCGACTGGTTGATAACTTGACATGCATTGTACTTTTTGAAATCGTCACTATTGGCTATATCTTAACAGGAACTTGGATCGAGTTAGGGCATAAAATGTGTTAAAGAATAAATGTTATGGCTAAATCCTGGTATCTTAGAACGCAGATATCCTTTTGACTGTCGAAGTTTCCAACAAACGTTCAGTCGTTGCCAGATCAATCGAGAAACCCCTTCTCAAGTTTAAGAAAAAACACAACGCTGGAAATAAGAGAGGCTTCCTAGGAACAAGCTATATTGAAGCAGAAGAAGTTGTCTCAACATCTGGAAAACTCTCTAATCGTTCTTGGGATTAAAATGTATGATGTCCATTCGTGTTTTAGTGAGACTTTTGGAAAGGGAATGTTAAGTTTCTTCTGCGGAAAAGCTTCTCAACGCTAAAGGATTTTTGATGAAAATTTTAAATAGAAGTAACATTCTTAAATGCCATTTCACCAGCGTACCGATACCGACCGAATACATCGACCCTGATGTCCTGTTTTAATTTCACCACCCTTTTTGCTACTCCTCTTCGCAAGAACACATCCCCGTGCTCTTTTTTATCATTTGTCATACTTCTTTTTACTACTACCTTCAGCTCGATAGTTCCATCTGCTTTGATCCGGGAATGAAGCATTGCTCTTGTCAGTTTTCATATTGCAAAAGTTTGTCCCGGTTTTTATATGTTTTGCTGTGACCTTTTCACTAGTTTTCGTTGCGTTTGTTTTAGAATATTCCCTATTTGTTTTTGGGATATTGTTTTGGTTTAGTTCCACACTAGGATTGAAATGCGCTGTTGTTTTATCCACTGCTCCTTTTGTGCCGCCTTCTACTCATTTTTATTTCATCATTGGATCACTTTACAATATCGTATCTCTTTGCCTATCAATGACAGTACAAAACTCTTTACTGTTTTTATTTATAGATTTTGGTTTTTATTGTTTTTTTATTAATTTCTCTATTGTTCACTGTGATTAATTTCATCAGTTACTGTTTTATTCACTTTTACTACTGGTGTTTATCTTTTGTATCTCATGAAGGAGCCGTCTTTCTGTATCGTCTCTTTTTTTGCCATTAGTGGCAGTACACAAACTTTTTACAAAAACTCTCCAACTGAACACTTGTTTGGTGTCGCTTTTTTTTGCTGTTTCGCAGAACATAATCCTAGTTTTGTAATCACTTCACTCGCAAACACGAAAAGGTGGAATAAAACCACACCCACCCCTCCACGAAAACTCGATGTACATTAAAAGAAACGACCAAAACAATCTCGAATGGATTTGCATGCTTTATTTGTAAGCTAATTTTCACTCTCATCGCCTTGCAAGAAACCGGGCGCAGCGGCAAGTGTTGATCCTTTGCCAGTGGCACAAAAAAGAACCGTTCCACGAAGGAGCGGCCAACCGTGATTTGGGAAAGTTTCTACCGAAGAAGCAGGAGCAGGATAAAAAAAACGAGGCAAACACCCTCAACAAACACGCTAGAGGAAGAAAAGTTTCTGCTCTTCGCTGCGCGCTCCCCATAACGCGGGTGGACTTCCGGTGTGTTGCCTGCCCGGTTGCTTCCTGCGTGTACACGAGAAGTGAAAAAAGGACCCGATGTGGAAACGGGTCGAGGGCGGCGACGCTTGTCGGTGTGCATAAAGCCGGAAGGGGCTTTCCCTTGATTATGTTTAACCAATTTCTCCTAGGTGATGAAAGCGCGGCTGCTCGTCGCGCGCCTGGTAGGATGTTGTTTTTTCATCTGCTTTGATCCGGGAATGAAGCATTGCTCTTGTCAGTTTTCATATTGCAAAAGTTTGTCCCGGTTTTTATATGTTTTGTTGTGACCTTTTCACTAGTTTTCGTTGCGTCTGTTTTAGAATATTCCCTATTTGTTTTTGGGATATTGTTTTGGTTTAGTTTCACACTAGGATTGAAATGCGCTGTTGTTTTATCCACTGCTCCTTTTGTGCCGCCTTTTACTCATTTTTATTTCATCATTGGATCACTTTACAATATCGTATCTCTTTGACTATCAATGACAAAACAAAACTCTTTACTGTTTTTATTTATAGATTTTGGTTTTTATTGTTTTTTTATTAATTTCTCTATTGTTCACTGTGATTAATTTCATCAGTTACTGTTTTATTCACTTTTACTACTGGTGTTTATCTTTTGTATCTCATGAAGGAGCCGTCTTTCTGTATCTTTTGGTGGATTGTATTTTATACTTCGTTTTTATTTAGCGAAATAATATCATATGATTTGTGCTGCCGTATCTCACTTTTATCTTTTCCTTTTTTTCTTTCCAGGTACGGAAATATTATCTCAACAAAGGCAATATTAGATAAAACAACAAACAAATGTAAAGGTAAGTTAAGCATAAACAGCTTAAATCAAGGTCGTTAAGTATCAATTAAACGACCTCACTATACATACCATAAGCCGACAAATATGTATAGCAAGACACGAATCTATGACAACAGATCATCGTCAACATTGAAATAAACAAGATGGCTCAGCGAATCGGGCGCAACGATATGGCTTCTCGCCACGTCCTCGCTAGTACAGCTGCAGGACATCCGATCGATCGATGATTTTCATTAATTTTTCCTCTCTCGTCTTCATCCCTCTCTTTCTCTCTTTCTCTCTCTCTCTTTCTCTTCTCATCAAACCATCCAGGATACGGATTTGTTGACTTCGAGTCGCCATCGTGTGCCGAGGGTGCCGTCAAAGGGCTGCAAGCGAAGGGCATCCAAGCTCAGATGGCCAAAGTGGGTATCTGGGTGCTACATAGGCCGGCCATTGTACGTTTGTTTTGCATGCAAGTAATACTTACACCACTTCCTCCCCCTGCAGCCACCTATTTCTCTCTTGTTAGCAGACAAAAACCACCACCACCAACAACACCAACAAACAACAAACCACTCTCTCTCTCTCTCTCTAACTACATACGGAAACAAACGCTACAAACTCAACCATCAACGCCATCTACACACACGCGCCTAACACCGTAACAGCAGTCGAGCGGTTTTGACATGACCTCTCCAATAGACAGTAACATTTGAAGAGCCCTACTGGAGCGTAATCTTCACGATCAAACGTCAGATGATGTTGTGTAAATATGTTTGAACACAAAAAAAAAACGAAAGTACATCCCTAGAAGAAATACAAACAATCTACATATTGTGTGTGTATGTGTGTGTGTACAGTACGCCCCTATTCCTCGCCCACCCCTCTCATAGCTGAAATCTAGAAACCTAGCGCTATAGAACATAGAGGTTGTTCCGTTTTGTTTCCGGAAAGGGTTTGTCACCATTATCCTAGTGCTCTCTCGCTCTCTCTGTCTCTCCCTCGTCACTAGCGTGTGGTTGACTAGCGCGGGCAGAGATATAGCGTTTGCGTTTTGCGTTTCGATTTCGTTCAATAACTTCTTCTTCTCCATTAGTGTATCCTAGTACCTAGTGTCCACTCCCTCCGCTCCAGACCGCTCGGCGGAAGCTGCTGCGTTGCCGGTTTCCAGTGTAGTGTTTTGTTAGCTAGAGGCTCTGCGATAATTACATCCCGCCTCCTCCCCGTACATGTTGCATTCTTTTTCACACCCCGTTTGTCCAGATCCGTCCCGTTGTATACATTAGCATTAGTTCTCTTCTCGTCGATTAGCAAATGTTCGAACTCCTTTTGGCAACTCTGTTTGTGCGTGTGTTTCTGTTTAGAATAGATTCCAAGTACATATATATCAATGAATCCTTCTGAAAATGCTTCCGTTTGATGAACTTGGCTGATCCTAAATAATTGGGAAAAATGTGCAAGGACCGATCTTCTTTACATGCTCCGCTAGCGATGTGCAAGAATCACCGGCTTCTCGATAGCCTGTCTTGTTACGACAACAGATGGCGCTTTAAGCATTGTTTCTCCAATAGATGGCGCTGCTTTTTACATCTTTGTAGAGGGCGCTTTTATTTGTTTTTTTCTTAACATATGTTGGATTCTTTCCGATGGCGTTAATTCTTTCGTTTTGGCGATATTCCACCCTTTTTTCGGGTCACAATCTTTGGAGAGCTTCGATTGGCACCTGTTCCAAAAACATTCAAACGCTTTACTTACTTACCGTCAAAACTATTGACTGTGGAAACCCAAGGCCATCTGACACACTTTTACATACCATAAAGCTACACCCCTAGGCCTAGTGGAAAGCAATCTATCCTGATTCGAAACGATGCTGTAATTAATACGACCCGAACCACTCTTGCCCTTTGGAAAATGTAATACATCGTCCAACATATGCCCGGCCCGGTACATCGAAAATAAAACGCGAAAAGATTTATGAAACGTTTCCCAGCCCGATATGGTGCTGTTGCCATTTTTTTTTCGCGTTGGTACGTCGGGCGGAGGTCGTAATCATTTTACGAGAAACGATAAAAAATTACATGATTTGCATCTTTGGCTTTCACGTCCTCCCAGCCGCGCCAGTTTTATGCCACCCGGGTTGGGTCGTGTAACAACGTGTCGTTTTTTTCTGTTTTGTTCTGCGAATAAATCGGACACACGCTGTAATGCCTAGTAGACGCGCAATAAACTGCCGATGAACTACCCACCCGGCCATTGCGTATAGGGGTGTCCGTGTGCCCAGTTTTGCCCAGTCCTTCCTCTTTCCGGAGCGGATTGTTTTACGCCTAGCCGGTCGGGATTAAGCTGCCTGCCGCTGCTCATTCCCGCGGGTGCTACTTGTTTTTGTGGAGGAGGACGTTTTACAGCATGACCGGTTTATTTATCAATTTTACCACCATCACGGAGCCCGCCGTGTTGCTGTAAAACTCCGGGAAGCAAAAATGGAGGTTTGTCAACACTTGGAAATGGAAAAAAAGGGCCCAGGCAAGCGTGAGATAGGGATTATATGCCACATCTCGCTGGTTTATCGCTGCCCGTCCCGGGCCCATCAGAAATGGGATGACTCTTTGACATGTTAATAGGGGGCGAGCGCCAAGCTACGCTTAAAAGCAAACAAAATAAAACAAAACCCTTTTATCGAAACCCTCTTGCTCTCTTGTTGCTTCCCAGTCCGTTGCGATAGAAGCTCCCTAGGTAGTAGTCGTACTGAGAGTGTGATCATTCCCGTCCCGCTAGTGTATAGTGCTCAGTACCAGCTCAGTAGCTCCAACGCTCCACGTTCTCCTCCTGCTCCTGCTCCTCCGTACATCGTGTTTGTCTTCAGTCTTAAGCAGTTTGTTGGTTGTGTTGTGTTGTGTTACCGCTTTCCAGTCATAGGCCACCTAGTGTCGATCTTGAATTCTTCAGTCTCTCTTAGTACTCATTAGAACTGTAAAGTCCCCATGAAGAGCCCTACTGGAGCGTAATCTTCACGATCAAACGTCAGATGATGTTGTGTAAATATGTTTGAACACAAAAAAAAATCCGCTAGCGATGTGCAAGAATCACCGGCTTCTCGATAGCCTGTCTTGTTACGACAACAGATGGCGCTTTAAGCATTGTTTCTCCAATAGATGGCGCTGCTTTTTACATCTTTGTAGAGGGCGCTTTTATTTGTTTTTTTCTTAACATATGTTGGATTCTTTCCGATGGCGTTAATTCTTTCGTGTTGGCGATATTCCACTCTTTTTTCGGGTCACAATCTTTGGAGAGCTTCGATTGGCACCTGTTCCAAAAACATTCAAACGCTTTACTTACTTACCGTCAAAACTATTGACTGTGGAAACCCAAGGCCATCTGACACACTTTTACATACCATAAAGCTACACCCCTAGGCCTAGTGGAAAGCAATCTATCCTGATTCGAAACGATGCTGTAATTAATACGACCCGAACCACTCTTGCCCTTTGGAAAATGTAATACATCGTCCAACATATGCCCGGCCCGGTACATCGAAAATAAAACGCGAAAAGATCCAACGAACTCCACAAATCAGACGATCAGAACCCAATGCCAACTCTTCCATCAAGACGCGGTGCCCTTTTGGGTGCGCCCGGACGCTGTCTCTAGTGTGTGCGTGTGTTGGTTTGGTATACGAATCCTATACGAGACAGAACGAAACAAACAAAAAATTAACCTAGAATAGCGAGTTGATAGCCATCCCCGTGTTTCCGTTTCGTTGCTGCATAGTCGATTTGTCGAAATGATCCTGTTCTCCCTCGCCTTTCCCTTGCTCCCTTTCCCTCCCCTATTCCTCGCCCACCCCTCTCATAGCTGAAATCTAGAAACCTAGCGCTATAGAACATAGAGGTTGTTCCGTTTTGTTTCCGGAAAGGGTTTGTCACCATTATCCTAGTGCTCTCTCGCTCTCTCTGTCTCTCCCTCGTCACTAGCGTGTGGTTGACTAGCGCGGGCAGAGATATAGCGTTTGCGTTTTGCGTTTCGATTTCGTTCAATAACTTCTTCTTCTCCATTAGTGTATCCTAGTACCTAGTGTCCACTCCCTCCGCTCCAGACCGCTCGGCGGAAGCTGCTGCGTTGCCGGTTTCCAGTGTAGTGTTTTGTTAGCTAGAGGCTCTGCGATAATTACATCCCGCCTCCTCCCCGTACATGTTGCATTCTTTTTCACACCCTGTTTGTCCAGATCAGTCCCGTTGTATACATTAGCATTAGTTCTCTTCTCGTCGATTAGCAAATGTTCGAACTCCTTTTGGCAACTCTGTTTGTGCGTGTGTTTCGTGGAATAAAACCACACCCACCCCTCCACGAAAACTCGATGTACATTAAAAGAAACGACCAAAACAATCTCGAATGGATTTGCATGCTTTATTTGTAAGCTAATTTTCACTCTCATCGCCTTGCAAGAAACCGGGCGCAGCGGCAAGTGTTGATCCTTTGCCAGTGGCACAAAAAAGAACCGTTCCACGAAGGAGCGGCCAACCGTGATTTGGGAAAGTTTCTACCGAAGAAGCAGGAGCAGGATAAAAAAAACGAGGCAAACACCCTCAACAAACACGCTAGAGGAAGAAAAGTTTCTGCTCTTCGCTGCGCGCTCCCCATAACGCGGGTGGACTTCCGGTGTGTTGCCTGCCCGGTTGCTTCCTGCGTGTACACGAGAAGTGAAAAAAGGACCCGATGTGGAAACGGGTCGAGGGCGGCGACGCTTGTCGGTGTGCATAAAGCCGGAAAGGGCTTTCCCTTGATTATGTTTAACCAATTTCTCCTAGGTGATGAAAGCGCGGCTGCTCGTCGCGCGCCTGGTAGGATGTTGTTTTTTTTGCGTCTTCTTTTTCTTCTTCGTTCGCGTTGGCCCCTCATGCACACGTGTGCGGGTGGAACGAATCCCCGCCGTGTTGTGTGTGAAGGGAAGCATAAACGAGTTAATAATTAATATTACACTTCAATGAAATTTCAATGCAATCCCGCGCCAGGCGCTCCATCCGCTAAGCGAGGCTAAACGAGGTCAAAGTTCACGGGCTGTTTTTTGCTGGTTCCTGCTGGTAAAACTGGCGGGACGGTGTAATCCAATAAGATCGGAGTAAGAAAAGATGATCCTATGGAGATTACTGTGAGGCAAGCGTTTCGTTTTAGTCGTTACTTAAAAATTGGAGCACCACAACCACAACCCTATACACAGAACACTTACAAACGAAAATCACACACCCCTGGACACAACGTACCCAACCCGTTCAGCTGCAAAACATCGACATTGATTGTACAGTTTGTGAATTGGCACGATACCTTCCTTGTATGTTATACACACACACACACCCACTAACACTTACTGCCTCCAGCGTGCGGAAAGGAATAGGGTTGAGTAACAAAATCCAATAGCTGTGACACGACCTCTGTTACTGATCACTACTGATCTTCCTGCACCACTAATCCTGGGTCACTTGCAAGGCATGTCTTGCTGGTCTTGTCTTGCATAAATGATAAACCAACATAAGTCTACCTCCTCGTTAACAGCCAATACTAACGCTAGTATCCTAAACGGAAATCGCTACTAACCCTTATGTAGATTGTTTCATTTTGATTCTGAGTTCGTTGTACTATTATTTGACACTTCGCGCTCCGAGGCTAGGTTCCTGCTCGCTGCTACGTCTAGTGCGTTCCCCGCGGGCCCGTTGCGGTGGTCCGATACAAGTGGCTAGGTCTTGCTCGAGGTTTCGTTGCTGTTGAAGTCTTCTCGAAGACGGGCGCTAGCACATTTGCTTACCCTCTACCCTCGTGTGTCCTTTCGATGTTCTATGTTTGGCTTTTACATGTCACTTTTGAGACAAACCAACAGAGAAAAACACGACCTTCAAAAGTTACTCTTCTTCCATTTGCTTGTTTGCTGCGGAGATCTTCCTGGCAGTGTTGGGGGCTCATTCTTATGGGTTCAGCACACTGCGGCATATCCATCACATCTTGTTTCGAATCATCGTACTCGAGCTGCTAGTGTACTATTCTTGGGATCTTCTCTAGTGTTCCTCGTACAACGAAACTACTCTCTCAAGCCCATCCCTCCACTCCCTTGAAGTTCTGGAATGAGCGCGAAACAATGCTCAGTATTGTCTGTTCCAAAGCATCTGCATCCCTTCATTGCGGCGATCACCATGAGTCCACCATGCGTGTATGTGTGCGTGTCTTTGTGTGTTGTGTTCTCGTCTCTTAGTCATCAAGATCTTCCACTCCACTCTGTCTCTCTGTCCGTCCGACAATAATTGGCCCACCGTCTGTGCGTCCCACCTTCCCTTCCTTCTTTCTCGGTATACACGTTTGTGCCAACTCAGAACCAGCATAGTCAAGATCATCCAATCTCCCTTTCTATGGTGTGTTGTGCCCGTTGTCCTTTGCTCGGAGGAACAAGAAAACAAACAACAAACGATCATCCAAAGACCGGTCGTGCAAAAAAAGCCGTGCAGAATATGGAGAGCAGTAGGCTGCTCGGATAGGGCTCGGATCAGATGAAATTGTGATTTTGGCGTGCAGGTTTTTGGGTTGGATTGGTTGGTGCCTCAAAATCGGCACCCCCCAACTCCACCGCCAGCTGCGTGGATAAAGTGCTTTTCCTCCTGTTTGTTTTGTGTCCACTTCCACTACTCCGGACGGTGTTGTCGCTCGATTTTAGTAGAGTTAATTTTAATTTATTGTTTTTTTTTTCGCAGCGTTTCCGGATTTTTTCGGAATATGTTTTTTTTGTCTTTTTTGTTAATTTAAAAACACGAGTATGTGTGTGCGTGCGCAACACGAAGCAAACAAAATACATCCTGCTTCATCGCACCGTCGCTCCGATTACTTCCTCAAGACCGTTGCTCCTTCCTTCAAAACAGTTTGAAGGATCGAGAAGAAGTCATGGTACCACTAACACATCACACCTTCAAGTGAGTGCGAGAGAGAGAGAGAGAGGGAGGGACAGAGGAAAATCTAGACAACAGTGTAGTGTGCGCCACAAAGCTAACCCTACCGACGTTTCGGTAGACGTGCGTATACCGTGCATCATTTCCAGGAAATGATACCCCGATAAGTTAGTAGTGCGCGACAGAGCAGACACATCACGTTACTGAGCGTAATATATTTGGAACAGAGTTTGGAGGAAATCGCAACCTCGGAACAACGAACTACGTACGTAGTTCCATGAATTTCCAACGTTTAACATGCGTTGTTTTCTGTCTCCTTCCTTCCCACATCAAGGTAGGCCAAATAAATTAAGATACCTCAAACGACGAACGAACGCGTACGATAGTATGTGACGGTGGCGGTGCGCTCACACAGTCGCGAAATACACGCGCTGTAGAGAAACCAGGAAGTCCCTGCTGCGGGAAAGCAAACGCAAAAACGATCGACGCGAAATGACGCGATTTACACAGACAACCGGAAATTGTGAAGAAAAAAAAAGGAACTTACACAGCACAGGAGAAGCCATATTGCACTTTCATTTCAACACGAGCAAGCTACACACCGAGGAGAGGAGATTAGGAGATAGGGCACGGAACCCGGCGACACCTTCCAGCACTTGTGAACTTGTTGCGGTTTTGTACCGGCGTTTTTGTCCATTGTTTTCTTCACGACACCGAAGCGATCGTACTCGGAGCCATACACAGCGCGACCCACTTATACGTTTTAGCTTAACGGGGCAACATTATAATCACTATTACTAGCAAACAAGCAAGCAAGAGAAGCACATATGTAATCACGCGTACAGCGGCACTAGCCGAATCCGGTCGAGCTCGAGATTGTTAGCCCAGAAAAACAGAAGTGGAATATTATGCTTATTTATATATAATATATAGAAAAATGAACAGACAAATTTGTGCAGCCTGCCCAGGACGCCACCCGCAGACGGTTATAATCCACGTTTGCGTGTCGGGTGAGAGTATGTGCCGGGCGATAGAAGAACCTATAGCAGGGCGTGCGCACGCGTAACGCTATGTGATAATATGTTTCATGCTGTGATACAGAGTAATAGTCTCCATTACCTACGTTTTTCTCGTTTTCTGTTTGTTTTTTTTTTTGTTGCTTAAATTGAAATCTTATTTTGCTGCGTGTGAAGATAAATATCGAAACCCTATCTAGTTATTTGCCGCACGTGACGCGTTGAACCAGACGAAGACTGATTCCCGCCCGTGCAGCAGGCACCTTGGAGTGCCAGCGCAAGTACGTAAGACTTGAAGCTAATGGAGAGCGTGTATAGGGACGGTTTAGTTTTTATCTATCCTTACGACATCCCCCTATCCAAAAACGCCTTCATATAAGCGCGATTGTGAATATTGATTGATGCTAGTGCTGTGTATAACTACAACAACAAAATAACAAACTTTTTCTACACAAATATTTTTGAAAGTCCCTTTTTCCAGTTGTTGAATTTTCATTGAAACAAACGCGTTGCGGTGGAGAGTTGGCCAGAAACGGGGGTTATTGCACGATTTACAAACGCATATTCGGGCCAGAGTGCACCGAGCGGAACTTACACAGCACAGGAGAAGCCATATTGCACTTTCATTTCAACACGAGCAAGCTACACACCGAGGAGAGGAGATTAGGAGATAGGGCACGGAACCCGGCGACACCTTCCAGCACTTGTGAACTTGTTGCGGTTTTGTACCGGCGTTTTTGTCCATTGTTTTCTTCACGACACCGAAGCGATCGTACTCGGAGCCATACACAGCGCGACCCACTTATACGTTTTAGCTTAACGGGGCAACATTATAATCACTATTACTAGCAATGCGTTCCGATTCTGA
>KZ067364.1:57817-70071 GCA_002091845.1 Anopheles cracens | reverse complement strand
CGTACGGCGTGAAAACGGTTTTGACACTTCATTTCCTCCTATTGCCGCCATCTTGTGTGTGAGTTTTTTTTATCGCCAGTATATGAGTGTATGTGTGTATAAAACAGAACCGAAGGTGGAAGCCCCGTTCGCGTTTAAATTTCGTTCTTAATAATGTGTACGATGGTATGTGGTTTGTGTTGGTGTGTCCATTTTGTATCGGCGGCGGCCATTTTCTCCACACGACGATCGTCGACAGTCGAGCAGAAAAAAAAACAAAATGGCGAATTTATCGCAATATGTGTGCTGGAAAAAAGCGACAAAGTGGAGATCGAAGAAGGATATTCGATTTCACTCGCTTTCGCTCCGGTGTTGTGTTTGTGTATGAAAAATTCCTGATTTAGTTTACTGCTCTTATCGTACCGCATGTGTGTGTGTCGTCTGTCTGTGTGGGTGTTGTGGTTGTAGCAGGAAGAATTACGATTGTTGAGGCATGCTCTTTTTTCTCCGTTCTCCTAGGGCAACATTGCGTGCCCGCCATTGCTCAGGGTTTCTCATCTACCTCACCTTTCGGGTGATCGTGTGATTCATTGTTTCGCATTCGCTTCCTGCCTTTTCTGCGGCGTTCTGGTGATGTATGTGTGCTACGAAATGAGCCTTATTGTTTTAGTTTTGTTTTCTCCTTTGCGTTTGCATCTTCTTCCTAGCGATGGCTTGTATTGGGTTCACGCTTTCCTCAATCGTAAATATTTTATATCAGTTTTAGTTTCTCGTCTCGTTTCGTCGCACCTTTTCTTCTTGTTGGTGAACAGTTATTGTGTACGTTTTGCACAGTGGAGTGAAATCGAAGCCGAAACGAACGTTTTCTCCCTGCTTTCTCGTGTTACAAACTGGCAAGGAAATAAAATTGTGAAAAAGGCACAATTTCCATTCCGTTTCGCCAATGTTTCAAGCGACCAGGTGGCGCCGCACAGTATGCTCGTCTTGATGGTGCTGTTGTGCCGTTTCTGTAAGTGGAGTTAGGATGGTGAGGAAAGATCGTACAATTCGTTACCAGTCTTTTTACGTGTCAGCTACTACACGCGTCACCGGCTTTAAATTTCCTAGATGCACACTCCCACACACACACACACACACATGTGTCTCTCCTAACTTTTCCCGTTCCCCCAGTGCAGATCTGCGCGCGCGTGTATGTGTGTGTCTGCATGTTCTTATGTCTAGCTTTTTCTCCCTTCCAACCCTCACACATGCACACAACGTTCTTATACTCGTGTTTTTAAATTAACAAAAAAGACAAAAAAAACATATTCCGAAAAAATCCGGAAACGCTGCGAAAAAAAAACAATAAATTAAAATTAACTCTACTAAAATCGAGCGACAACACCGTCCGGAGTAGTGGAAGTGGACACAAAACAAACAGGAGGAAAAGCACTTTATCCACGCAGCTGGCGGTGGAGTTGGGGGGTGCCGATTTTGAGGCACCAACCAATCCAACCCAAAAACCTGCACGCCAAAATCACAATTTCATCTGATCCGAGCCCTATCCGAGCAGCCTACTGCTCTCCATATTCTGCACGGCTTTTTTTGCACGACCGGTCTTTGGATGATCGTTTGTTGTTTGTTTTCTTGTTCCTCCGAGCAAAGGACAACGGGCACAACACACCATTTTGCATAACCTTCACTGCACTGTAAAAACAAAACAAAATTCACTTTGAGGAGCACTATTGTGGGGCGGTGGAGAGATGACTCTAGTCTTTAGAACTGTTCTCCTTCGCTACAGTGTGTATGCGTATGTGAGTGTGTTTTCATTTGTCAGTCATACCTGACAGTCGCCATCTTGGATTGGTTTCTTTATGAGGTTCGTCGCTTGCGCTCACTCTCTCTCTCTCTCTCGTCGTGATCCTCCCCCGGCATGTTGGGGCGGGGGGAGATCACTTTTCATTCACCGTTAAACCGTTCGTTCTACGAGACTAAAATATAAACTAGCTTTCTTCCCGCCGCTTTCAGCCTAAATCCCGCGCTACGCTACTTCTTCCGGCCGCCGTCGATTTCCTACACGTGTCAGCTACTACACGCGTCACCGGCTTTAAATTTCCTAGATGCACACTCCCACACACACACACACACACATGTGTCTCTCCTAACTTTTCCCGTTCCCCCAGTGCAGATCTGCGCGCGCGTGTATGTGTGTGTCTGCATGTTCTTATGTCTAGCTTTTTCTCCCTTCCAACCCTCACACATGCACACAACGTTCTTATACTCGTGTTTTTAAATTAACAAAAAAGACAAAAAAAACATATTCCGAAAAAATCCGGAAACGCTGCGAAAAAAAAAAGACGGGATAGAAGGTGGTAGGCTCGTGCACCGTGGGGAAAATGTTTTCTGGAAAGTTTCGTTTGAGTCTCATCGTTCTGGCTCAATCCAGCCTTCAAGCGTCCTTACTCCCGCTGATTCGCTGATTCGATTCCCACTCAAATCGGATTCTATCGCGCGCTTATCACAATCACACCAAGGACACAGAAAAAAACAGAAACAGAGTGTGTGTTTGTGTGTGCAGTCAGTTCAGAAAAGGAAAGGAATGAAGACAAAAACAACAATCAATATTCCTCCTCCTCCTCCAAGTCCTGGAGGTGGCGCATGGTGGACATTCAGTCTGGAAACGCCACAAACCGGAAAACAGAACACAACACAAAGAAGAAAAAACACGCACACCCACACACACACACAATGCGCAACGAGAGAGCGCCCTGTAACGCGCGTGTGTTCGGGGGAAAATGGGAGAGGGAAAAAAGTCCTTCGAAAAAATCCTACTTAACGTACTAAACACTCTAAAAACTAACCTTATCAAGCCTAGCACATGCGATCGCCCTCGAGAGGGTGGGGCGATTGGGGATTGACTCTACGCTCTCACCTTCGACTTTCGAGAGTTCCTCGGACACTCCGTCTTTCGTGTTCTGCACGCGCGAGCACGCGCCTGAATGTCCTGGTATGGTTGAAGGATTCAGCCTCCGCTGCTTCTGCGCACCCTCTCTCTCTCTCTCGTCGTGATCCTCCCCCGGCATGTTGGGGCGGGGGGAAAAAAATAAAAACGAAACATATTAGTAAAAATGTATAAACTCAACAAACAAATTGAGAACAATTATAAAATAAACAAAGAAGACAAACATAACTTACACTATTAAACGTATAAAACATAAATGAATTCGATTGTGTGATATTTGTTTCGTCTTCTGTCTGGTCTGACTGTTGAACGGTCCGAATTGAGAACGGAAAGGTAAACTCATACAAAGGAAACTCACCATAGAAATTAACCTAACAAAAAGAAAAAAAACGATCGCCTTTCCTTATTGCCGTACGTTCGGTGTTTCGGTTTTCTCATTGTCACGCCACACAAATCGATCGTCTTCCGGTTCCCGTACGTCTGCGTTTTCTACTCGTGATCCGTATTTTTTTATTTGCAATCCGCCATTCGTTTCGCCCAGCTTCTCTTCGCTAGCCGCGCCGGCATTCAGGTCGGGCGCGCGTTTTTGGACGAAGCTGTCTCCTAATCGTTCGCAACTTTCCATCGTTTCCAAATTCCAATCCGTGTGCAGCGAAATCGAGCGGGCGACGCTCGGGTTGGGGGAGAGCATTGATCTTATCTTGGGCGCGAGAAAGGGGTTTTAGTACGTTTAACCAAAAAACGAAGGACGCCGGTGCATGCTGTTTGTTGGTTTTTGTTTGCAGTTGCAGTTACGCGTTGGAAGGTAGCAGAGGCAGACGGGATAGAAGGTGGTAGGCTCGTGCACCGTGGGGAAAATGTTTTCTGGAAAGTTTCGTTTGAGTCTCATCGTTCTGGCTCAATCCAGCCTTCAAGCGTCCTTACTCCCGCTGATTCGCTGATTCGATTCCCACTCAAATCGGATTCTATCGCGCGCTTATCACAATCACACCAAGGACACAGAAAAAAAGGAAATGAGGGATGTGTCCTGCTGTCGTCGTCTATCTCTCGTTCTCGTCCTTTTTCAATAATTTCGATGGTGATGGTGGTGAAGTCTCGTGATGTGTCTTGGCTACGGGAGGGCCGGCTCTTCCGGGGCTGTCGGATCTGTGCTGCGATCGGTGTGACGGATCTACTTCGGTGCGTGCTGATACTGCGTGGTGTAGGCTTCGTCCGGCGACGCGGCCGTGCTCGCCTGTTCCGTGTCGCCCATCTGCAGCGTGTGGATGACCGAGGTCGGATGGGTCGGATAGTACGGATAGGTTGGGCTGATGTACTGCTGTTGCGGGAGAGATAGGATTGGCTGCAAAGGAAGAAGAGAGAGAGTGCGAGAGATAGAGATAAAGAAAGGTATAGAAAGCTAGAGCTAGAGAGCACGTTGGAGGACATACCGAGGAGCCAATCTGCAGTGTTGCCAACTGTGGCATCATGCCGTACTGTACGGCAGCTGGATTATCACTGGACATGATCATCGAGACTCCGCGCGGCTGTACCGGCGTCACACCGTCCGTCTTGTACGGTGTGCCCACGCTCAGGTGCGAAGCGGGCACCTGCACGTATTGCTGTTGAAGATCGAGAGGAAAGACAACATTAGGCGTCACACTATCGCACGGTCAAACACACCGTCCATACCTGCTCCTCGACCGGTGCGATCGCCTGGGTCATCATGTAGCTCGGCACCCACTGTGAGCCGGGCACGGCATAGCCACCGACCTGCGGCGTACTGAACCCTCTGTACGGCATGTTGATGTGCGTGCCGACGTTAACCCCGATACCGTTCTGCTGCATGTTCGGATCGTAGGTGACCGGGATGCCTTCCGCGCCCTCGCGCCAGGTTCGCGTGTTCGGGTCCGGGCTCTTGAACGGGTTCTTCTTCTTCGAGCCACCGTCGGCGAACTTCACCAGCAGCGGTTCCTTCGCGCCCGGCAGCTGGGTGCCGTTGAAAATCTGGATGATCTGCTCGCACTTGTCCCGCGACTCCATCCGAGCGAAGCCGACACCTGCGGGGAAAATGGGTGATTGTGAGTGGATTGCGTTCGGCATGCCCGGTGGGCGCGACTTACCTTTCGACTGGGCATTCTGATCGCGCAGAATTCGGGTCGAGATGACCTGGCCGTACTTGGACAGCAGATTCTCCACGTCCGTCTCTTTGTAGTTCAGGGGAAGATTCGCGATGTACAGATTGGTTGGATCCTGCTCCTGTTGCTGCTCAGCCGGCACCACCATGGCGGGGTCCAGCGATTCCGTGCGTAAAGTTCCGTGCGATTAGGGGGAGTTATGGAGGGAGGTTATGTCCACAGTATTGGGGAACGTTTGTTAGCATGGGGAATGGAGTAGTTTTATGGGTGTTGGTGTGTACCAACACATACAGCAACGTGACGAAGGGCCGGGGGGAAGGAGAGAAGAAAATTCATTAGTATGGTTTTGCGCTGTTCACCGTCTGCCTGCGCGAAGCTGTCTCTCGGTTTTGCGCTGAATATCGCTATCTGCTGTTCTCTCGTTACTTCTTGCGGGGGAGGCAAGGTGGGATGAGGGTCGAAAGGGAGATTGGATGATCTTGACTATGCTGGTTCTGAGTTGGCACAAACGTGTATACCGAGAAAGAAGGAAGGGAAGGTGGGACGCACAGACGGTGGGCCAATTATTGTCGGACGGACAGAGAGACAGAGTGGAGTGGAAGATCTTGATGACTAAGAGACGAGAACAGAACACACAAAGACACGCACACATACACGCATGGTGGACTCATGGTGATCGCCGCAATGAAGGGATGCAGATGCTTTGGAACAGACAATACTGAGCATTGTTTCGCGCTCATTCCAGAACTTCAAGGGAGTGGAGGGATGGGCTTGAGAGAGTAGTTTCGTTGTACGAGGAACACTAGAGAAGATCCCAAGAATAGTACACTAGCAGCTCGTCGATTGTTCGACTCGTTTCGAGACGCTCGTGTTGTGTTTTCTTTTGCATTCTGCAAACCATTATAGTCTCTTCTACAGTAGTTTCGGTTTGAATAGCTACATAGTCGCATTTTTCATACATTTCTTCCCCGAGTTCGCTAGTATCGTTGTGAGTTTATCGACTTAGTTTATCTAGTATCGTGAGTTTTTAAATTACACAAGCTAGATTGAGCGAAGCATATATATATAAAACAACTAGTACAAATTAGCGCTAGCAAAAGAGTAACACGAGCGAACTTGCTTGAAACAATCTTTCAAGATAAAAAAAACTACAGTACATAAACCTTTTGTATAGTGAATACTACTTTCTTGTATCTCTTTTGTATAATACTGCCCTTCGTTGTTTTACTTTCCACTTTTTTAACCAACAACAACAATAATATAAAAAAAAAAACAAACCGTTTTGTAATCTATACATAATAGCTAGTGCTAGCGGCATTTGTGTTTGCTATCATATTTACCATCTTCTATCAATAATTATTAAACCAACAAACAAACAAACAAACAAAAAAAACGTGCATAGTGAGCCGGCCAATCACACACCAACTATTAATTAAGAAAGTATTCGATTTGAGCGTAAGCGTAGGAATCAGGAGAATCGATCGTAACAAAAATCAACCCAACCCCCTCTTCCCCCTGTTTACCCAACCCATCCCACACCTTAAAAACTCTCGCCCTCGGTTCCGGAGGCTAGGTTCCTGCTCGCTGCTACGTCTAGTGCGTTCCCCGCGGGCCCGTTGCGGTGGTCCGATACAAGTGGCTAGGTCTTGCTCGAGGTTTCGTTGCTGTTGAAGTCTTCTCGAAGACGGGCGCTAGCACATTTGCTTACCCTCTACCCTCGTGTGTCCTTTCGATGTTCTATGTTTGGCTTTTACATGTCACTTTTGAGACAAACCAACAGAGAAAACTCCGCAGCAAACAAGCAAATGGAAGAAGAGTAACTTTTGAAGGTCGTGCTTTTCTCTGTTGGTTTGTCTCAAAAGTGACATGTAAAAGCCAAACATAGAACATCGAAAGGACACACGAGGGTAGAGGGTAAGCAAATGTGCTAGCGCCCGTCTTCGAGAAGACTTCAACAGCAACGAAACCTCGAGCAAGACCTAGCCACTTGTATCGGACCACCGCAACGGGCCCGCGGGGAACGCACTAGACGTAGCAGCGAGCAGGAACCTAGCCTCCGGAACCGAGGGCGAGAGTTTTTAAGGTGTGGGATGGGTTGGGTAAACAGGGGGAAGAGGGGGTTGGGTTGATTTTTGTTACGATCGATTCTCCTGATTCCTACGCTTACGCTCAAATCGAATACTTTCTTAATTAATAGTTGGTGTGTGATTGGCCGGCTCACTATGCACGTTTTTTTTGTTTGTTTGTTTGTTTGTTGGTTTAATAATTATTGATAGAAGATGGTAAATATGATAGCAAACACAAATGCCGCTAGCACTAGCTATTATGTATAGATTACAAAACGGTTTGTTTTTTTTTATATTATTGTTGTTGTTGGTTAAAAAAGTGGAAAGTAAAACAACGAAGGGCAGTATTATACAAAAGAGATACAAGAAAGTAGTATTCACTATACAAAAGGTTTATGTACTGTAGTTTTTTTTATCTTGAAAGATTGTTTCAAGCAAGTTCGCTCGTGTTACTCTTTTGCTAGCGCTAATTTGTACTAGTTGTTTTATATATATATGCTTCGCTCAATCTAGCTTGTGTAATTTAAAAACTCACGATACTAGATAAACTAAGTCGATAAACTCACAACGATACTAGCGAACTCGGGGAAGAAATGTATGAAAAATGCGACTATGTAGCTATTCAAACCGAAACTACTGTAGAAGAGACTATAATGGTTTGCAGAATGCAAAAGAAAACACAACACGAGCGTCTCGAAACGAGTCGAACAATCGAACTGCCTGTTATCCACATGTGTTGCAACAAACGTCCGACGGAGCGGCGGCGGCTGGTACCGAGTACGGAAGAGATGGTTCACAGCAGGAGGCGAGCGAGGTGAGTGTGTTGGCGTGTGAACAGTGTGATTTACATTAAGTTAGCATTCGATTAGACTTGGTTAATACTTGGGTGGAGTGCACTTTGCTTTCCTGCTTCAACTACCGTTCCACGGCTCATCTCGATGGGTTTTATTATTACTAGTAACAATCTTCGGCACATATACACATGGTTAAACGATCATTGGTAGCAGTAGAGTATGGTAGCGAGCACGCTTGCAGCACCGCTTCGGGTTCACTAAGAGACTTTTACGATTAGAGCGTACTGTACACACACACATACACACACAATATGTAGATTGTTTGTATTTCTTCTAGGGATGTACTTTCGTTTTTTTTTGTGCCCACGCTCAGGTGCGAAGCGGGCACCTGCACGTATTGCTGTTGAAGATCGAGAGGAAAGACAACATTAGGCGTCACACTATCGCACGGTCAAACACACCGTCCATACCTGCTCCTCGACCGGTGCGATCGCCTGGGTCATCATGTAGCTCGGCACCCACTGTGAGCCGGGCACGGCATAGCCACCGACCTGCGGCGTACTGAACCCTCTGTACGGCATGTTGATGTGCGTGCCGACGTTAACCCCGATACCGTTCTGCTGCATGTTCGGATCGTAGGTGACCGGGATGCCTTCCGCGCCCTCGCGCCAGGTTCGCGTGTTCGGGTCCGGGCTCTTGAACGGGTTCTTCTTCTTCGAGCCACCGTCGGCGAACTTCACCAGCAGCGGTTCCTTCGCGCCCGGCAGCTGGGTGCCGTTGAAAATCTGGATGATCTGCTCGCACTTGTCCCGCGACTCCATCCGAGCGAAGCCGACACCTGCGGGGAAAATGGGTGATTGTGAGTGGATTGCGTTCGGCATGCCCGGTGGGCGCGACTTACCTTTCGACTGGGCATTCTGATCGCGCAGAATTCGGGTCGAGATGACCTGGCCGTACTTGGACAGCAGATTCTCCACGTCCGTCTCTTTGTAGTTCAGGGGAAGATTCGCGATGTACAGATTGGTTGGATCCTGCTCCTGTTGCTGCTCAGCCGGCACCACCATGGCGGGGTCCAGCGATTCCGTGCGTAAAGTTCCGTGCGATTAGGGGGAGTTATGGAGGGAGGTTATGTCCACAGTATTGGGGAACGTTTGTTAGCATGGGGAATGGAGTAGTTTTATGGGTGTTGGTGTGTACCAACACATACAGCAACGTGACGAAGGGCCGGGGGGAAGGAGAGAAGAAAATTCATTAGTATGGTTTTGCGCTGTTCACCGTCTGCCTGCGCGAAGCTGTCTCTCGGTTTTGCGCTGAATATCGCTATCTGCTGTTCTCTCGTTACTTCTTGCGGGGGAGGCAAGGTGGGATGAGGGTCGAAAGGGAGATTGGATGATCTTGACTATGCTGGTTCTGAGTTGGCACAAACGTGTATACCGAGAAAGAAGGAAGGGAAGGTGGGACGCACAGACGGTGGGCCAATTATTGTCGGACGGACAGAGAGACAGAGTGGAGTGGAAGATCTTGATGACTAAGAGACGAGAACACAACACACAAAGACACGCACACATACACGCATGGTGGACTCATGGTGATCGCCGCAATGAAGGGATGCAGATGCTTTGGAACAGACAATACTGAGCATTGTTTCGCGCTCATTCCAGAACTTCAAGGGAGTGGAGGGATGGGCTTGAGAGAGTAGTTTCGTTGTACGAGGAACACTAGAGAAGATCCCAAGAATAGTACACTAGCAGCTCGGGTACGATGATTCGAAACAAGATGTGATGGATATGCCGCAGTGTGTTGAACCCATAACAATGAGCCCCCAACACTGCCAGGAAGATCTCCGCAGCAAACAAGCAAATGGAAGAAGAGTAACTTTTGAAGGTCGTGTTTTTCTCTGTTGGTTTGTCTCAAAAGTGACATGTAAAAGCCAAACATAGAACATCGAAAGGACACACGAGGGTAGAGGGTAAGCAAATGTGCTAGCGCCCGTCTTCGAGAAGACTTCAACAGCAACGAAACCTCGAGCAAGACCTAGCCACTTGTATCGGACCACCGCAACGGGCCCGCGGGGAACGCACTAGACGTAGCAGCGAGCAGGAACCTAGCCTCCGGAACCGAGGGCGAGAGTTTTTAAGGTATGGGATGGGTTGGGTAAACAGGGGGAAGAGGGGGTTGGGTTGATTTTTGTTACGATCGATTCTCCTGATTCCTACGCTTACGCTCAAATCGAATACTTTCTTAATTAATAGTTGGTGTGTGATTGGCCGGCTCACTATGCACGTTTTTTTTGTTTGTTTGTTTGTTTGTTGGTTTAATAATTATTGATAGAAGATGGTAAATATGATAGCAAACACAAATGCCGCTAGCACTAGCTATTATGTATAGATTACAAAACGGTTTGTTTTTTTTTATATTATTGTTGTTGTTGGTTAAAAAAGTGGAAAGTAAAACAACGAAGGGCAGTATTATACAAAGAGATACAAGAAAGTAGTATTCACTATACAAAAGGTTTATGTACTGTAGTTTTTTTTATCTTGAAAGATTGTTTCAAGCAAGTTCGCTCGTGTTACTCTTTTGCTAGCGCTAATTTGTACTAGTTGTTTTATATATATATGCTTCGATCAATCTAGCTTGTGTAATTTAAAAACTCACGATACTAGACAAACTAAGTCGATAAACTCACAACGATACTAGCGAACTCGGGGAAGAAATGTATGAAAAATGCGACTATGTAGCTATTCAAACCGAAACTACTGTAGAAGAGACTATAATGGTTTGCAGAATGCAAAAGAAAACACAACACGAGCGTCTCGAAACGAGTCGAACAATCGAACTGCCTGTTATCCACATGTGTTGCAACAAACGTCCGACGGAGCGGCGGCGGCTGGTACCGAGTACGGAAGAGATGGCTCACAGCAGGAGGCGAGCGAGGTGAGTGTGTTGGCGTGTGAACAGTGTGATTTACATTAAGTTAGCATTCGATTAGACTTGGTTAATACTTGGGTGGAGTGCACTTTGCTTTCCTGCTTCAACTACCGTTCCACGGCTCATCTCGATGGGTTTTATTATTACTAGTAACAATCTTCGGCACATATACACATGGTTAAACGATCATTGGTAGCAGTAGAGTATGGTAGCGAGCACGCTTGCAGCACCGCTTCGGGTTCACTAAGAGACTTTTACGATTAGAGCGTACTGTACACACACACATACACACACAATATGTAGATTGTTTGTATTTCTTCTAGGGATGTACTTTCGTTTTTTTTTGTGTTCAAACATATTTACACAACATCATCTGACGTTTGATCGTGAAGATTACGCTCCAGTAGGGCTCTTCATGGGGACTTTACAGTTCTAACAAGTACACCGCGCTAGTGTCATTATTGCCCTACGCTTTTTGCCCTATGGCAGCTACACCCTATCGCTGTTGCACACGCCGCTGCGAGACACTATAACACTACACACTAAACAACTACGAGCGGCTGCTCCGCCCCTTCGCCATTCCCCCGACATCCACGCACCCTACTACTGCTCTGCTACTACCGCACACACTACCACTACGAACCAACTACACTAAAAACGCTTCGCTAGAACGCACTCAACCCGGCGTTCGCCACAATGCTCTGGCTGCCCGTCCGTGTATCCGGCCCCTCCCGTCGTGTGTGCGCGTGCGCTAATAAAAAGTCAAAAAACCACAAAAACCCACGGAACACTAGCGACTAGTCGCAGCCGCCACACTAAACGACTAAAGCGACCTCTGTCGGACACGCCGCAAAGCGTGGCGATATGTCACCCTGCTACTAACATCTTCTTCTACGCATGAGACGGAGCGAAAGAGTGAGAGAGGGAGGGAGAGAGAGGGAGAGGGAGAGAGTGTGGAGCTTGCGAGCTTTCTCGGCGCTCCACCCCGTCCCGCTCTGCTGTATCTTACTCCTCCTGTTTCATCTCTTCTTGCGCTTGTTGCCTGAGAGGCTGAGTGGCGGCGTCTGCTGCCTTCTTCACCTCCTCCTGCCCCCCCCCTCCCCATGCCCGGGTAAAGGTAAAGGTAAAAATGGTTCGAAAAAATCACCGTGCAAGAAACCGTGCGCGCCACTGCTAGTAATTCTTTGTATGTTTTGCTTCTCTCCGCTCTGTTCATCCGTGACTTCCGGTGACGTTTGATGCAACAACTACGGTTCGAACTTCAAACGGTCCTTTCTCTCACTCCCTCTTTCTCTCTCTCTCACATACTCTCTCCCTTTCTTCTGAACGAGTTTCGTCTGGAGCAACGTGCAATCATCAGCTAGCGTTTGTTTGACGCCATTTTTCCTGTGGGAACTCCTACCAATAAGACTATTCTAGCAAAAACCCC